>PVIW01003208.1:0-84415 GCA_004026585.1 Noctilio leporinus | reverse complement strand
AAAAGAAAAAGAGGATCAAAATTATGAACATTATAAAGAAAATGAACTCACAACTATCAACAACAGAACCTAAAAAATAAAAACAAAAACAAACCAAGCAGACAACCAGAATAGGATCAGAGTCATAGGTATGGAGATCATTGGGAGAGTTATCAGTTGGGAGGGAGATGTGGGAGAAACAGGGAAATAGTGCAGAGATTAGAAAATATAATTGATGGACACAGGATAGCCAGTGAGAAGTTAAGAATAATAGAGGAAATGGTGAAATCAGAGAACTTATATGTACAACCCAGGGACTTAAACTAAGGGGTGTGGGATTGTAGGAGGGAATGGGGGTCTTGGGTGGAAGGGAGCAAAGGGAAAAGAATTTGGGACAACTGTAATATAGCATAAGCAATAAAATATACTTAAAAATATAGCACATACAACTATGCATAGTGCATAATACTTGATAATGGTAGTAAACAACTGTTACTGGTTTATAGTATAGTATTTACTATAGTTTTTATCATTTTAGAATATATTCTATTTATGGGAAGTTTGCTGTAAACATTGTGTCATGTTACATATCTTGTGTTTACTGCATCTCTTAGTTGCATCATTTTTTCTTGTCCTTGATATCCTCGCCTGTTATTTCATTTATGGCCCCTAGGGGTCCAAAATCCACCGCTAGTGTTGCTAGTAAAAGGGCACATTGAGTGACTGACCTGGAAATAAAATTAAGAGGGATTTAAGATTATTAAGGTGGAAAATCAATTATGGTTTTTGCTTGCCAATTAGGCATGTTGCATTACACCATTACTATGACCTTGAAGAACAAAAAGTGAAGGAGGTTGTTAAGATATGCTTTGTTGAATTCAACAAGACTAGCAAAATTTGAGAAGAGCCTGCATTAGACATTGGGAAACTTCTAATTATGTGGATTGAAGACCAGACACAGGTGCATATCCCTTTCAGCACAAATATGGTCATGGCCAAAGGAAAAAATTTGTGATGTTGGAAGAAAAGGCTGGACCTGACTACAATGTTGAGTTTAAAGCTAACTTTGAGAGTTGCCATTCATCACATACTGTGAAAGTGAATAGTGAGTCTGCAAGTGTGGATGTGAAGGTAGCTGAAGAATTTTTGGAAACTGTAGATAAGTTGATTGTGGAGGATAATTACTTGCAGGAGCAAATATTTCAGATGAAACCTCCTTATTTGGAAATGGATGCAAGAAAAGACTCATTCATAAGGAGGCCAAGTCAATGCCAGGTTTCCAGGCTTTTAAGGAAAGATAACAGTCTTGCTTAGGGGCAGTGTTGCAGACTAAAAATTGAAACCCTTTGTCATGTGGCACAGTTGAAACCCCAGGGCCTTTAACCGTATCAGTGTACTACAGGAACAATAAGATGCTCTCTTTAGTCTAGATAAGAGAAATAGAGAAGTACTGTTAGGTTAGTAAGATACCTTTTATGAATTTGCTTATTGATAATGCTCCTAGGCATCCTCCTTTTTTTTGGTGTTCCTTATCCCAAATCAAGGTGGGGTTTCTTCCTCCAGGCACCATCTCGTTGGTCCAACAAATTGATCAAGGAGTTATAGAAGCGTTTAAGGCCTACTTCCTGATGAGGACCTTTGCTCAGTCTATTGCTGCAACTGAGAAAGACACTGAATATAATTCTGGATGGATTACATCTATAACTGCATCCAGAAACATGCTTGAGCTTAGTATGATGTCATCAAGAAGCATATGAATGGAAGAAGAAACGCAAGAGGTTTATCTTTGACTATAAGAGACTTGCCAAAGATGAGAGGTTGCAAAAAATCAACAAGACTTTGGTTGAGATCACAAAGAACTTTAACCTGGGTGTAGATGAGGGTGACATTGAGGAGCTCCTAGAGGTGGCTTCTGAGGAAATAACTAATGAGGAGCAGGAATGCATAGCTGAAGAAGAGGCAAGAGAAGGGAACTGGAGAAGAAAAAGGCCTCTCAAAAAAATCACAATGAAGGAGTTAGCAGAAATTTTTACAGACCTCAAGAAGCTCCTGAAAAGTTTGAAACATGGATCCCAACAGTGGAAGTTTTTATAATAGAGGAATATTTACAGTGTATTATCTGCTTATAAGCAAATCTGTGGTGAAAAAAAAAAAGAAACAAATCTAGTAAACCATTGTGGACCTATTTGTGCAAAGGGTGATGTCTCCTCTAGAAGAGATTCAGGCAGGTCCCTTAGGAAGTGTTACAAAGAGAAGGCATTGTTATCTTAGGAGATGAGTGCTCCATGAATATTATTGCCCCTGAAGACTGTCCAGTGGGACAAGATGTGGAGATGGAAGACAGTGGTATTAGTGATCCTGACCCTGTGTAGGTCTAATCTAATGTGTCTGTCTTAATTTTTAAACATAAATGTTAAAAAAGTTAAAAAAAAAACTTATAGAATAAGGATGTAAAACCAAATATTTTTGTATAGCTCTACAATGTTTTTTTTTTCTACAATGTTTTTAAGCTAAGTGTTTTACAAAAGAATTGAAAAGTTAGAAATATTTAAAAGGTTACAAAATAAAGAAGTTATAGTAAGCTAAGGTTAACTTATTGAAGAAAGAAAATATTTTAAATAAATTTAATGTAGCCTAAAGTAAAGTCTACAGTAATGTACAGTAATGTCCTAGGCCTTCACATTCACTCACCACTCACTGACTCTCCCAGAGCAACTTCCATCTCTGCAAGCTCCATTCATGGTACTTGCCCTATACAGGTGTACCATTAAAAATTTTTTGTACCATATTTTTACTGTATTTTACAAATGTTTAGATATACAAATACCACTGTTACAATTGCCTATAATATTCAATATAGTAACATACTGTATTCTGTATTGTAGCCTAGGAACAATAGGGCTATACCATATAGCCTAGGTGTGTTGTAGGCTATACCATCTAGGTTTGTGTAATATACTCTCTTATGATGTTTGTACAATGATGAAATTGCCCAATGACACTTTTCTCAGAATGTATCTCCATATTAGGTGACATTTGACTGTATAGTTGTGGTAGTTGTGGTATTTCCTTGTTTGTTTGTTTAGATTTAAAGTCTTAATGGTTGGGGGAATTATATTCCAAACTATTATAAATTATTACTTAATTGTTTGGAATTATTTTGCTCAGTCCCTTAATAAAGGTACCAATAGGTCTTCATAAAATGAAGAATATTATACCCTATGCAAAGAGGTATAGATTAGCAATGGATGAAAGAGATGACTATGTGTCTAATCCATCTTGAAGAAAAAATAAATGTAGAATCACAATCTCTGGGAAAAGTAAAATGAAATGTTATGTTCTACTACTTATTATGTTTAAGATTGTTTAATATTCGTAGTGAGTGTATAATTAAAATACTCTAATTGAATCAGTTTATAATAACCAAACCACAAAAATTCAATTTACCTTGCATATGAAGAACTTTCTAAATATAATTTTCATATTTGTATATATTTATGCTTTTCATTTCTTTTTTGTTAATATATAAGACCTGGAAAATAATAGCATTAATTCAGCAATTCCTTCAAGATTATAATGGTATCAAATTTTCTTTTTTTTTAGTAGTATCAAATTTTACAGTATTCCTCAGAAGTGGGTCATTTTTAGCCTCTCTTCAAGGCTTTCATATTATTTTAACTTATTGTTATCTTTTGCATCTTCTAATTATGCCCTCGGGTATTAGCATAGTATAAATATATTATTTTTCAATAAGACATCTTATCAGGTGTTTGAAAGTAAACATTTGTTGTGGGTAGAAATTGTCATTTGTATTCCAAGTACTTGTACTTGGGGTCTTCTATTTGTTGACTGACTTGAGATCTTAATTTATAATAATATTTCACTGTCTTCCATTAGTTTTCTATTTTTCTTACCTTAGACTTGTGATCTATAAAGTATGTTCTAAAATTATATATGAATTTTCATAATTGTTTTACCTGAGTTTGCAAAAAGCAAGTACTTATTTTAAAAGTGTAATTATTTAGCCTTGTAAACCCATTGTTATTTATTTGGAAAAATGAATAAGGTATGTTATGAAGCACTTCTTTTATTCTTATTTTAAGGTTTCACTATCTGGGAAATCTCTAGGCAAGAGTGTAGGTCTGTTGTCTATCTTCTTTGTTCTGTTTGGAATGACTTATTGATACTGTAAAACAAAATTTGCCAGTACGACTGCGGATAGGATTCTGGAAATCATCTCACTGACTTTGTAATTGGTATTGTTGACAGTGTTACCACTGTTATTAATTATTATCCTTTGAACATCCACATTTGTAAAGCAGAGTAAATAAAGCCATTGTACAGGCTTAATTTCAGGAATGACTTAGCATACAGATTAATGCCAATCTGTATGAATTTTGTTTGGAACCCCCTTTTTTTTTTTTTTTTTGAATAGATTTAGTGTTGTAGTTCTAAATCCTTTGCTTATAGATATTTTATGTTTAAAAAACTTCTGGTGATAAAAATTGTTTCATTAGCTTCAAATGAATAATTCCACTTCCCATCTACTAAGTTTATTCATAAGTATTATTTAACATTAATTTATGCCTTCTTTTCTCATAACACTAATGAAAATGTCCCTCAGGTTCCTGAATATTTTCATCTGTAGAAAACATTTAGTAGCATTTCTTTAATTTTACTAACGAATAAGCCAAATCACAGAAATCATAATTGGCACGGAAAAGACTTACTCAGGTCTTCTTTTTATAATCCATTGTTCTTTCCACTTTACCAAATTGTGTTCATTTTCCCAATATATACATTATGGAATCATATTGAATTTTGAATTGATCTGCTTCTTGTAAAGAATCAAATTTGTGGCTTTTGGTTTGAATACAGGTTGAGAAAGTACATGTGAAATAGAATACCTCATGATTAAGTATTCTGTCCTTTACTGTTATGACCTTTTTGAAGTATAGTAATTTTTCTCCCTCTGGATAACAGAGGAATGGAAATTTAATGTATTTGTTCAAAGTAACAGTGTATGATTGAATTAAGAGTATTCTTAAATCAGCTGTAGCTCACTGGCTCTTGTCACCATTAGCTTTTTTTTTTTTTTTTTTTTAATTTTATTGTTGTTGTATTACATCCATCCCTTTTTTACTCCCCTCTGTCCCCCTCCCCACCCACCCTTTCCCCCCAAAGTCAATCAGCTTTTGTATTTTTAATGTAAGGTAACTCATGTGAATTACCTAACTAGTTTCCATGTATGCAGACACTCAAATATGCACATTATTCATATTTGGCCTATTATGATTTTTCTAAACTGAAAATACCTCATTTCTATCAAGTTTAAAATCTTTTAATGACCCCTCTCTGTCTGCAAGATGAAGCCCAAAGAAATTCGCCTGGGTTTTTATTTTCTAGTTCTGTCATTATTTGCATTTCATGGAAATGCTTTGTATCTTGTATCTACAAGGTCTGTCCCAAAAGTAGTGAGCTAATGTGTCAATACAATTAAAACAGTTTGAGCTCGATACCTTCGGGACAGACCTTGTGTTATACTTCGCTCCTTCTAAAACCTCTTTCCTTGTAGGTCACCTCTCACCTTTCAAATCCTTCTCAAGATTTGGATGTTTATCTAGGAAACATTTACCTATTAAAAAACATTCAGCTGCACACATTTTAAAGATCTTACTGGTTTTATTCAATGATTTATGAATCTAGCAGCATCCAATCTAACAGATAGAAAGGAACTCCAAGAAGCCATACAAAATGAAAGACTTAGTGTAACAAGGAAGTTGCACTAAGGCAAAAAATTGTGTTGGTTATTGAAGTTACTTTCCTTAGGTGATGGCAGGGGCTTATTAGGCAGACTAACTAGTGCTCATCAGGTCATTCTTGCTGGACTGTTTTCAGATTCTATTTCTGAGAGAGCTGGAACCGCCATTAAGTCTTGGTGTGGTAATATGGGGTTTAGGATGAACAATTCCATTTTGGGCCTTTTGTCTTATTGTTAACACCTCCCAAGTTTGGGTAATGCCCCAGGTTTTGTTAGAGGAGTTGAGACATTGTTGAGTATTTTCTTGTTTATTTTTGTCTCTTCTATATTGCCAGCTACCCAAAGGCAAGGCTGTTTTTATCTTTATCATCAGAGCTTGGCATGATGCCAAACATATTCTAGATGCTTGATACATTTTATGTTTTCCTAACTGTCTCTATGTTGCTTAAACTCCATTAATTCTTTTATCTTATAGTTCTTGCCCAGAATGTTACAGTAGCACCTCCTGTGATTACCCTTCCTCCAATCTCACCCCTTCTCTTATCCATATTTCACGTTCTTCTGTTAATGTTTGCTTTACTTTTGTTTGTGTCTACCTTTCTAAAACACCAGTTTGTCCTATCACTGGACTATGTTATTAAAACGCTTTAATAGTTCTCCATTGCCTATCAGATTGAAGGGATTCGGAACAGGCTTCACCAAGATGTGCTATTTAGGCATGTGGATTATTTGACCTGAAGGCAGTCAAGACCCTTTGGGCTCAAGAGAAACTTTTATCTCTCCCTTAAAGAATTTAAATTGATGTCTTTGCTCATAGTAAGAGTTATTGCCAGAAATAACTTCTTAAAACTTATCTAAATGGCAGAGCAGATATCTAATTTTTAAACATCTGCCCTTCTTATAATCCTGTGGATTAGACTTTTTCCATTTGAATCTTCAGGTGCTTTACCTTATCCGTAAGTCACATATGCCTCATTTTACATTTCTGTCTTTTGAATTTTATCAAAGCTGCTTCTTTCCGAAAGTTCCCCCTTTACCTCTAATAAATTTACTTCTGTTATTATACTATAATTTGTTATGTTATCTTCCATATTAGACTGAATTTCTTGAACACTCTGTGATTATTTCATATACACTTTTGCTTCTGTGTTGTGCATAGTTCAGCTTATTAAATGCTCTTGAATCAAATTCAATGCCTGTGGATTATATTATAAGTATTACTTATATTGGAAGTTAAATTTTAAAAAAGTGATGATTTAGTAATTCTTGGAAAAGGATATTAGTTTTTAAAGCATAGTCCAAAATGATAGTATTTTTATTTTTATGTAGGGAAAAAGTTTTAGACAATTTAAAATGATTCTGGTTTCTTTGAGTGTAATGTTCTAGTAAAATATAAAAAAGACTTTGATTAATTTAATTTTATTAAAGATAAAGTTGTCAAACATTTCTAGAGCATAGTTTTGTTCCCATGCTGATTTCACCATTCTATATTGTCAAATAGAGGGCAAAGGGAGAAGGGGGGAGGGTATAGAGAAAATACACTTTTCACTAAAAGTATTGTTCTTTCTAGTTTATTGTCACTTTAGTGCAAAGACAGAGATGAGCCCATTATTACCTTCATTAAAAATTGTATAAATTGAGATGTTCACTTGCTTTATATTATAAGAAGAAATGTTGAATCTAGAAGGTGCTCAGACAATGGGAGAATATGATAGCTACATTGTGATTGCCAGAGAAAATGGATTTATATCTTTGTATGTTTGTTCTTGCTTTCCATTGTATACATAGTGTAAACGTAGTGTGTGTTTAACCAGTAGTTATTGGAAAAATATAATATTTAATTATTGTAATTTTAGATAAAAGGGCATCTAAGAAATAAACTACCTTTTCGTTTCACTTTAGTATTTTGATCCTGCTCTCCTTTATTTCACCTTTAAGTCTGTTAGGAAATTCACCTTATTTCTCATTTTGTTTTCAGTTTGCTTATGCTGTTTTTTATTTATTACATGTCCATTTAGCTCATAAAATTATGACCTAGGTTATGTTTTGATCATTATCCAGTACATTGTTAGGACTCAGAAAGTTTTTATTATTAATAAACTTTGAGAACAGTCTTGCTAATTATAGTTGATTATTTAGATACACTTACTTAAAATTAGCCCTAAAATGTAAATAACAAACAGACAACATCATTTTTTGGAAGATGATGTTATATCTTATCCTCTTCATTGAAAAGTATAGACATAAGATATCAAAAATGTTATTTTTGTATTAAAAGTGGACACCTCTTTTTAAAGCTAAGCCCACAAAGTAAAGTCTGGGGAGATTTTATTCTTAATGGCATTACAAAAATGGTTACTGTCTCAGTAATTAAAAAACAAAACAATGCTGTAACCTGGGTTCAGTTTTTAAGTATACATCTGCTTGCTAATTAAGCTATTTTCCATTATTTGTTCATAGTACTTTATAATAATTCCCTATTGTTATGCAGCTTTTCAAAATATGATGTCCACCAGATGGTGCTGTTTCACCTGTTTTGTCTGTGACAATGAGGATAAATGAGTATAGACTTTTTATTTTTATTTTTATTTTATTTTATTTTTTAAAAAAATTTTATTGTTGTTGTATTACATCCATCAGTATAGACTTTTTAAAAAGCAACTAGACTACCTCCTAATATTTTGGGGGCATAATATTTTAAGGGTATTGGAGCACAGTGGAAAGAAGTATTCAAATGTAAACTTATATTCAGTATTGTATGTTTATCTTAATAAAGGAATTTATGACAGAGAACCTTGTAAAGATATTAACTAGATATTCTTTTATTTTAAATTTTTATTTATTTATTTTTAAGTTTTCTTTTTGTTGTATTACATCCATCCCCTAGATATTATTTTTAAGCTTGACATAATGCAAATTCTGTTAACTATCTTAACTTTATGTGCCTAAAAGTGTAATTACTCGTAAAAGGTATATATTACCAAACTTCGTATGTTTTCTTTACATTTTCAAATAAACAATGCTAACATTACTGAGGTACAGAGTTATTTACAAATCAATGGAAACGGTTTGATTATTTTATGTGTCCTTGAATATTTCCCAAGTAAAGGAGAGAAAATTAGGCTTGAATTAATTATTTTTGCAAAGCAAAAAGATGACTCTTCTAAGTTAATAGGTATATTAGGAGGAAAGCAACTATATAATACACTATTCATTTTAGATACTGCAATTGAATGACCACCCATTTCTATATTAAATTGGCTAGCTAATTAATGAAATACACTTTTCAGTAAAATATGAAAGGTTCAGTCAGTGTTTCTAAGTTTTTAATGTATATACTTTTCTGATCTTATCACTGTTTGTAGTTGTGTCTGAACATGAGATTGAAACATAAAAGTGTGTAGATATATTTAAAATTATTTTCCAGAGTCATTGTTGATTATGATAATATTGCATGTACCAAATTAGAGAATAAACTTGCTTTTATTTCTTAGATTTGAATGTTTCCTCTGGAAAGATACATATATTACTTTGACTTCAGTGAATGAAACATACTTTATAGGCTAGTATATAGCAAATAGATTTTTTTTTGTGTTCTTATATTTTGTAAAAGAATATTTTAATCATAATTATATTAACATCATTCTCATGATAAGTTTAAGATCACAAACTACCATACTGCTTTTTTTTAACTTATAGCATTTGTCTTTTTTTTTTTTTTTTTTTTTTTTTTTTTTTTTTTTTTTTTTTTTTTTTTTTTTTTTTTTTTTTTAACTCTGTATTATAGTTTTGGAGTATACCTCAGGTCTCTCTTGTGAGAGTATAAAGTTCTTCCTGCTTAGTTTACTTCATTGCACTTACCATAGTACTTTACATATAGTACATGATCTGCACGTATTTATTACATAAGAGCAGTTTTGTCATGCCAAGTATTATTTATTGTTAGTGTTATAATATAAAGGAAATTATTTAGATAGCCTTTTTTCCTTGTAGGAATTTTCGTAATAACAGTGTTCAATGTTGTTTTTGTCTTTTATTTCTTTTTTGTGGTGCCTTTTATAGTTTAAAAAGGACCATCTTAATGAAATCTCTTTTTTAAACTTTGAATTTTTTTTTGTTCATGTTATTACAAGTTTCCCAAATTTCCCCCTATGCTCCCTTCACTGGAATCTCTTAGAGTCATAATAATGAAGTGCTCTTCCTAATCAAGGTTAGTATTTTTCTGTTTTTAAAAATCAAAAATGTTGTGTGGTTTCATGTGGATCTTGAGAATTAGAGGTGGTCTAGTTCAGCAGTTCTCAAAGTGTAGATCAGGGCCTCTGTGGTGGTGGGCTGAGGGCTAGATTCATAAGATTTTGGCAGGGGGTCTGGGAAGATAGAACTATTTTCAAAATGAAACTTAGACATTGTTTGCCCATCTTATTTTCATTCTCTCATGAATATAAATAGTTTTCACAGGTTATATAACATGTGGTGTTGTTTGACTGCTTACATAAGCATATGATAATCTGGCTGTCTTCTATTAAGCCAGACATTAAAGAGATTTTCAAAACTTCTAAAACAATGTGACTCTTATTGCTAATTTGTTTTAGTTTGTAAATACAGTTTATTGTCATAAAATGTTATTTATGTTGGCATTCAATGGTTCCATTATTTAAAAATAAGTTAATCAAAACTTTAAAACTTTATGTTTTAATTTCTAATATGGTAACTAGGGATAGATACATAAAAGCCCTTTGAAGTACTCAGCACTTTTTTAAAGTGTAAAATGGTCCTGAGATCATAACATTTGAGAACTTCTGATCCTAATTTTTTATCTTCATTTAACAGATGAAGGTATTCAGAGGCCTAGAAGTGGTTTAGTCAAGTATTCTCAGCCATTTTTGGCTTAGCTAATACTGCTGTTGCTGACTTCTGACTGCTTTGATTTATTTTATTTACTAGTGTTTCACTTTTTAGTTGTCTTCTAACCTAATATTAACTCCAAGCTTCTTAAACTGTCTTTAGTTTGGTATTTTAACCACATTAAGCATGGTTAATGCTTAAGACCTGATTTTGAGCTTCAAGAAAATGACGCTCATTTAACACATAAAATGTCTAGCATAACTTTGCTATACAGTATGAACTTTCTAGCAGGAAAAGAGGATTGATACATGACTTGTGTAGTTTTAATGTAAAAAAAAAAAAGTTAAGGGCAGAGATGTAGCCTCTTGTATTTTAGTGACTTTTTTTTTTTTAAAGACTTTATTCATGATCTTTAGAGAGAGAAGGTTGGGGGGCAGGAAGAAAGGGAGAGAAACATCAGTGTATGGTTGCCTTTCACCTACCCCCAGCTACAGACCTGGCTGGAGGCCTGGTTTGCAACCTGGTTATGTGCCCTGGCTGGTAATTGAACCAATAACCTTTGGGTTCACAGGCTGGTGCCTATCCACTGAACCACCAGCCAGGGCTATTTTAGAGACTTTTAAATTATCTTCTTTACTTTTTATTTTCTCCCTGAACAACAATAAAATATTGGTACAAGCTTCCCTGGGCAATTATGGTACTCTGTTCATAGAAGAACAAGATATTCTGTTCTTAGGTTTCAAAAATTCTGTTCTTAGGCTTCACAAATTAGGAGGATGATAATTCCATATTACTTTTTTGGTGAATGTGTATTATTTCTCACATTAGAACTTGTGACTTGCAGGGTGGATGCTAAAACATTCCCTCCTTTTTTTAATTGTTGAAGAAATTTAAAACCATGACATCACGACAGATTAAAAACCTGGATAGCTTTAACTTGAAGAGAATCAGGTTATATATGATAGCCCTCTTAATTTGAAGGTCCTTCATATGGAAATGAAATTAGATTTATTGATTGATTTGTGAAATGTCAAGGTTAGAAGAACCAATAGGTAGATGACTCAGACTGAATAATTTTAGCTCAGTAAAGGAAAACTTCCTAGTAATAATATTAATGCAAAGTAGAATAAGCTTGTTTGGAGGTATTAGTTCTCTTTCTCAGAAAGTGTGGAAGTATATATTCTTATTTGGTAGGAATGTTGGGGGTTAGGAAATGAATCAAGGAGATACGGTTAATTGGGTTAGATGGCTCAAAATCTTTCTATTATTATGTGCCTGGTTGTAATTGTTGAAAATAACTTTTTTAATCATAAGAGTTTATTTCATTTAAATTATTTTTGAATTTTTATTGATTAGAGAGAGAGAGGGGGAGAAGATTAAGGGATTTGTTTTGGACTTATTTACGCATTCATTGGTTAATTTTTATATATTAATTACAAACTGGATATTAATTTTTGTATATTAATTATTGACTGGGGATTGAACCTGAAACGTGGGTGTATTGGGATGATATTTTTAACCAACTAAGCTACCTGGCCAGGGTGAGTTTATTTTTAAAAGGCAATTGGTTTAGCAGATATAATTCACTTTTATATCAACTATTCAATAAACCTGAAGACTTTATGGATCTGTGGACTTGCCTTAAGAGTATAATCGATTCTCCTATAAGGGGTGTATATTTTGTTTGTTCTTTTTCCTGCAAGCCATTTAAAGTGATGATAGATTGGTAGCAGAACTTTGGAAGAGAAAAGGATGATAAACAGAAAGGAAGATAAAAGCCATTTTGAAGTTGTACATTGAATAGCTAATATTTTTGAGTGTATTTTATTTTCTAATTTGCGTTTGATCACAAATATTTTCTGCCTCTTGCTATCACTGTTTTCCTGTCTGCTTTTTTTTCATGTATTTCATCAAAGTGAACTATTCTGTAACCCATATTTGTGTGAAATTCTCCTCAGTTGTTGGTTTTATAAACAAGTAGGGTCCTTTGTAATCACTAAAATGATGACTGCACTAAAATATATATTTTATTATTTATTAATTTAACAGAGTAATTATTTGCAGGGAAGAGGAGGGAAGGACCTAGTTTAGTATTTTAAACTCTTGTTTCTTGGCATACTGGAGGGAAACATACATTCTTACTATTATTAGTATTAAATGGATGATAGCAAAATATTTGATTTTATTTTCATTTGCCTGGTGGGTGTTTGTGCTTTTGTGTCTATGCATATATCTTTATATATTATTGATGTTATTAATACTTTCAAAGGAATTTAAGCTCTTATAATGTCTTATTATAATGTACACATGCACAGAGTTTAAATTGTTCATTAGATATTTATTGAAGGCCTGGTACAGGAGTTAAATTAAATTGCTACAGGGTTTAGGTAGGGAATGAATTGAGTAAAATGAGCTAAGTTGAAGCAGTAGATAATAGATATTGATTGATACGTAGATTATAACCTCTTTTCAAAATAAGATACCTGACACTGTAGACTCTTGCATCAGATACACAGGGTAAATAAGATTGCTATATGTAATAATAAAGCAGATAACTGAATAAAAGATTTTTCTGGTTAACCTGTGATTAGACACATCACCTGATCTCCCCATTCTTCAACTATGCTGAAGTTTTAGTTATGAATTAATTTGGTTTTTTTTCATTTAACTAATATTTATTAGCCTTCTAGGCTGTGTAAAATCCTGATTTAGGCATTGAAATCAGAGTGCCAGACAGTAATTTCCCTTCAGTCATAGAGTTTACAGTCTAATAACAAAGACAGATTCAAGCATTAACTTTCTTATTCAAAAAGTATTCCTAGTAAAATGTGAAGTGAAAAAGCTTACAATTTGACAGAGGATAGCAAAAAGGGGAAGGATGTAATACAACAACAGTAAAATTAAAAAAAAAAAAGCGTACAATCTGAGTTCTTATTCTGCCACTATTTATTCAGTTAATGCTAATTATTAAATGTTTATTATATATGCACCAAACTCAACCAAATGTTGAGTTTGTAAGATACAACCGTGCCCTGAAAAAGTTCAGTCTCTCCAGGATTATGAACAGGCAATAGCTAATTGTCTGTCCTGCAGTGTGGTAACTGCTGTGATAGAGTTATCTGAAAAATCTTACAAGAGCAGCAATTCCTCCAGCTGTGAGGGATGAAGAAGCCATTTCAAAGAGCTGATATTTAAGCCATGTCTTGAAGGATGAGAAAAATTAGTTGGGAAGGGGGAATGAACATGAACAAAGGAGGAGTTACCCCTGTGCCCAGCAAAAAGAGATCTTTATGAACACAGAGAAACATGAATGAACAAGGTGTATTTGGAGAATGATGAGGTATTATTTTGTTTGATTAAAGCTTTATAATATATACGCTATAGAAGGGGGGTAAGAAAAGAGGCTACATGTATAGGTTGGAGCTAAAGTGTCAGAGGTCTTATGTACTAGGTTGAAGTTGTTGCGTTTTTATGTGAGAGGTATTTGGGACCTGTGGAAGGTTTTTAAGCAGGTGAACATAAGTAGGCTGCATTTTACAAATACACGAGGTCTTTCTGGAAAAAGCTCAGCCATTGTTAATATAATAAGAATGGTTCGTGTGACATTGATGTAACCTCACAGCCAAGGAGAGTGGACTGGAATGTGCATGCTCGAACAATGACAACTTCACTGTACTAGTCAGTGGGGCAGCAGATGCTGTTGAGTGCACATGTGTACTGTGTGGCTGTCATAATTCAAAATGACTAAGTAGAGCAATGAAGCTGCATCACATTTTGTGTTAAGCTTGAATATTCCTCCGTGGAAACTTCAGGGTTTGGGGGGATGGTGCAGTGAGTACAGTGCAAATAAAAGTGTGGCACAAACACTTCAAAGATAGTTGAGAACCTGTTGAAAGCAATCCCTATTCTGGAAGGCCTGAAAACCCGAATTGAATGTGTGAGGGCCACAATCAACAAAGATCAGTGACTGACAGTGAAAGAATTAGAACCTGATGTGGGGATTCTAAAAACTACTGTGTCAAGATTTTGACGCAGGATCTCAGCATGAAATGTGTTATGGCAAAATTTGTTCTGCAGCTTCTGACCAGAATGGAAGGAACATTGTGCTGCAGTTGCTAATGACTTGATTCAGACTACTGCCAATGAATCAGATTTCCTCAAGGTCATAACTGGAGATGAATCGTAGGTTCGTGACTATGATCTGGAAAGAAAGGCCCATTCATCCTAATGGAAGTCACCAGGCTCCACCTGCCTGAAGAAGGCATGGCAAAGGTGCAACAAGATCATGACCATGTTAACTGTGTTTTTTTGAATATGAAGGTGTTGTCCATCACCAGTATGCCCCTCAAGGGCAAACAATTAGTAAAGAGTATTGCCTCAATGATCTTCATCAGTTGAGAGATGCAATACAATAGAAATGGCTGCAGCTATGGGCAATTGGCAATTGGCAGCTTCATCACAACACTGCACCCATCGATGCATCACATCTTGTGCAGTTTTTTGTGAAACACCAGATCACCGAGGTGATTTCAGTGCCACTACAGCCCAGATTTAGTGCCTTGTTACATCTGGCTTTTCCCAAAACTGAAATCACCTTTGCGAGGGAAGATTTCAGACCATTGATGAGGTTCAGGAAAATGAGACAGGGCAGCTGATGGTGATTCCAACAAAGGACTTAGCCGAGTGTTTTGAACAGTGGAAGAGATGCTGGAAGAACAGAGTGAGGTTCCAGGGGACTGAGGTGTCATTGTCCTATGTAGTGTTTGTTTTATCTTGCTTCTCCTATAAACATCTCTAGTTTTATTTACTTGTTTTTAAAGATTTTATTATTTTTAGAGAGAGGGGTAGGGAGAGAGGCAGTGAGGGAGAGAAACACCTATGTATGGTTGCCTTTCACCTGCCTCAAGCTACAGACCTGGCCGGAGACCTGGCTTGCAACCTGGTTATGTGCCCTGGCTGGGGAATTGGACCAGCAACCTTTGGGTTTGCAGGCCAGTGCTTTATCCACTGTGCCAGCAGCCAGGGCAGGTTTTCATATTACATACATGTATACTTTCTGGAGAGTATGACATGACATACTTCTAGGAAAGGGTTTTTTTTTTTCTTCTTTATTTCTAGATATTATTCATCTTTCAGACCATATTGTTACTGAGCATAGTGGGGCTCATTCATGTGGTGCCTTGGTGGCCTCAGAGCGGGCACGATCAAAGCAGCAGCCTGCCTGCTTTCTTACTAGCCCAGGCTGCATGGCCAGATCCTGGTTGCAAAAGTACATGGCTGCTTCTTCACACATGGCTGCTACAACCTGCTGCACCATCAGGCCCCTCTAACAGGTTCCTGCCATTGTGCTTCTCATGGCAAATGGCTGCCTTCTTTCACATCAAACTTCATGATGGATAGAGGGGCCCTTCTTCATCCTTTCAAATAGCATGGACCCTTCCTTATAGCTGGCTCCTTTCCTTATGGTTGGCTCCTTTAGGAAAGGTTCTGCTATCCCCTTGTCATTGTATGCAAAACATCTTAAACAGTATCATCTTCCCTTTTACCTCCCCTAGCTACCGACCTGCCATAGATGTACAAAATACCTTAAAAGCTGTATTGTCTCCTTCCCCCATCCCCAGAACCATGGGCTGTGGGGACTTGGGGGATTCTTGCCCCGCTGTTACAATATGAGGGCAGCAGAGTATAAAATAAAAACACTCTATGGTAGAGTAAAAAAGATAGCAAGAGTGGATGCTAATGATCTTGTTGAGCTGCTAAATTACCCAATCCTTAATTACCCAGTTCTGGTCTCAACGTACCTAAAGCAATTGGGGTAGAAGCTAGAGATGATCATGTTCTAGAAAATAAATGTTATATGTTAAAGTAGCAAAGCATTATTGGGGAAACAGGCTGATTATTTTGACAGTTTCTTCCAATTAGGGCAAGAAATAGAGATGGATTTACTTTGTACTCTGTTAACTTATGTTTTAAGCTCCCTCACTTACAAAGAGCCTTCCAAGACCCAGGGAGTATCCCAAATAATGTGTTTACATAGTTACATTTTTTTTGGTAAAATTTGCAAAAGCTAGATATTTTAACCAGTTAAAACTCATATCCCTTTTCACTTTTGACTTTTTATCAGACTTTCATGTTGGGTGGCATAAGAATAAACAGAGGCATTTTTGGGATCGGTTAAGGGAAAGTTTACTAGGGGATATGTTTAAGTGGAATGTACTTAGCAGTTGTTTCTATGTATACAGTAGTTGTTGTTGGCCATGGAAGCAGTACCTGGTGTTAGACCCGTGGAGTCAGACGAGACCTCAGTTCAGCAGCCTCTGTACTTGAGTTCTGGCTAAGAAAGAATTCATACTCAAGACTCAAACTATAAGAGAACACTTATTTAGAAAGTCACAGAGGTAAAAGAAGCAAGTCATAAAAGAAATGGTCTCAGGAAACAAGTTGGAGGTGAAAGAAAGGCCACTGAAGTTTAGGAAAACCTGAAGGAAAACATGCCTGGGTGAACAGGGTGGGGAAGGGTGCTAGGTGCTCCATAGAGAAGGGAGCGTTAGAGTTCTCTGTCCGAAAGGACTTTAAGGGTGGGGATTTTATGGGAGCCTCCAGGGGAGGATCTCAATAGAATTTTCATTAGCTTTCCAGATGTGTTTTTTCAGGGTGGTGGTCTCCATGGATTGTTCTGGTTCCAGGCTCCAGGGCAGGCTCCAGTTGCAGCTTGTCCTGATGTCAGGTTGGCTGGTGTTGCTTGTCTAGTTGTGCTGCCATTCTGGGCTTGGAGCTGAAACACAACTGAGGCCTAGATATATTTGTTATGAGTCAGAACCTCATTGCCTTTGGAGGCTTAATACTTAAGGCTGTTCTTTGACCTTCTTGTCACTTTCCCCTCTAAGGTGGCATTACCTGCAGAACTAGCGACTGGCCAGGGGAGGAAGGGTCAGGGGAAGGTCGGAACAACATGATCTGCAATGTGAAAGATCAGGGGGTCTAAACTGCATGACCAGTGGTATGCTTAGGGAGGAAAGGTTACCCCAGGGGGTAAGGTCTCAGTTTTGCCAGTTGCTTGCTGAGTACCTGGGGCCTTTCACCCTGGCCCATCATCTTTACTCTGCTCATGCCTGTCTTAACTGCCTACTACAATTATTACTAGTCATTCTGGCATAAGTATGATTTCCAAAAATAAGCTTATTGTTCACTGTTGTCAATGGTTTTGTGATACATAGATCTTCATATTTTAAAGAAACATGATGGGGGTTTTCCTAAATTTGACAGTATTCCTAAGGATATACATGATCTTATCGGTAATAAACTATAATACAGATATATACTTTACTGAACTATCAGCAATAAGAATTGACCCAACACATTAGCAGAAAGACTGAATTATCTTTCTATTCTCTTAATATTGCAAAATTGTTATATGAAGAGGCTATCAAAAGCCTGCAGCTAGTAATATAGGAACATAAGAGCATTAGAGAGGTTGATCGAATGATAAAAATGTCACTTTTTCTGGAATTTATGATGCTTGTGGCATTTGTTAGCTCTTTAAAGTTTGTAATCATTATTTATTTTCACATTCTAAATATTTACATTATAGCTAATTTTGTATTCTTTTCCTAAGAGAGTTCCTGATACTGTAAAGGGTTCTGGCCCACAAAACCTGGATCAGTTCCTCATAGGAAACAAAGGCCAGGATTTGTTTTGTATAAGTATTAAAAGTAGGTAAGTCAAATGACAGTTAAACAAGTACCATGTTTCTTATGGTAGAAGAAGATAGAACTAAAAAGTCAAGGAACTAGTAGTATAAATACCCCATTGACGTGGACAACAAGGTGGGGATTGACGGGGAGAGAGTATGGGGTCGATGAAACGGGAGCGCAATGTGGAAAAATGGGACACTTGTCATACAACAATAAATTAAAAAATATAGGCACCCTACCAAAAAAAAGAGTTTGAAATGAACAGAGGGAATTGAAGGGTTTTACTAGATATAGAGGGTTTGAATGACATCCTTCCTTATCACTTTATCAGATTATTTCTGTTACATGGCTGTAGCAGTTTGGATGATATTTCCTTCATTAATGTTCTTCAGCAGTTGGAATGGGAGAGACTTGGTGAGGGGGAAGAAGTATTAGCTAATAAAGAGCAGACAGAATCACTTCTTGTTGTATACTAAAGAAATTTGTCTGGTTTCAATGTCCTGGGTTCCTCCTACAGAGGAACTAAAACCCTTGGAGTTTCCCAAGTGACAGAAGTGTCTTTGTTATTCATGAGCTCTTTGGGTCACAGGTTATGGGAGAAACTCCTGGAAACTTGGTTCTTCTCGGCAATGCAATAAAGAATTACAGAATAGTGGATCTATTAGCATGCAAGCAGAGTTTATAGGTAACTAACTCATTCTCATGGAAGAGAACTGACTTAGCCATGGTGGGGGTATGAGGCAGGAGCAAGGGTGGCAAAGGCAGGGGTGGCAAGAGCAAGAATTGGGTGGCCTGAGACCAGGCCCAGAGAGAGCCAAGAGATAGTGAGTCCTTTGTTCTGGGGACTTAATATAATTGGCAGGATGGGGGAGAGTGAAGAAGTTACATATTGATTGACAGGTAAAGGGTGTGCCAGTTTTCCAGGGTGAGGGCTTAAATACCAAAAGTTATTAATGGGCTTCTTCCTTTAGGCACTGAGGGCCTTGTCTGGCTTCTCAGGCCGTGGGATGAAAGTAGTTTCCAAGAAGGCTTTCTTTCCCAGATAGTGGAAAAGATACTTAGAATTTAAAGGACTGCTGACTCAGTGGGTGGGACATGTATCCCTCTCTTCATTCACACCTTGTTTTTCTGTCTATCCTGCCTAACACTGTGACTCTTATTATGCTAATAAGGTAACTCACAGTGGATTTCTAGATGGCTTCAGGAGGGGTCTAGTCACCCAGGAAGACTGAGTTGTGATTAGAGGGTTGCATTTTGGAGCCAGTTCGACTTCTTAGAAGAGGGCTTGGAGATTTTTGGTCAGGTGGGGAATGATTTAATCAATTGTTGCAATGAAATCCCAGTAAAAACTCTGGACACTGAAGCTCAGCAGAATTTTTTTGTTAGTGAACAAATGTGTGTCAGGAATGTGTCTTGCTCTGTCTACACAAGCAGAGGGCATGGAAGAAGCTCTGTGTTCAGGACTCTACCAGACCTCATCTTATCTGTCTCTTCAGTTGGCTGTTCCTGAGTTGTACGCTTTATAATAAAACTGTATGTACAGCATTTCCCTGAATTATGTGAGTTATTCTAGTGAATTATTGAACTTGAGGGGATAATGGAAACTCCCATATTTATAGGCAGTTAGAAGTGTGGGTGGCATCTGATGTGGTGGAGTCATACTTGTGGGGTCTGTGCTAACTCCTGGTTCTTAGTTCCAGAATTGAATTGAAGTACATCAGTTGTTTTTGAAAGAGGATATACCTCCAGAAAGACAGATTTTAAAATTAAGTGCCAAATTATTGTACACAACTTAAGACTCGGTAGTTTGCAGTACCAAAACCAAAAACATGAACAGGCAATTCATATATGAGAAGATAGATATTCTGCTTCATTCATAAGAGATAGATCATTTAATTTTTTTGGTCTTTTATGTGTTTCATTATCAGGAAATGTTAATCATCCATTTACATGTTGTATCAGTTAGAATTGACCTTGCATACACTAAAATCACAGTAGCAATAAACAAGGTAGAACTTTGTTTTTCTTTCATGCAAAAAGAACATCTGGAGGTAGATAGTCCAGGTTGGTATAACAGCTTTATAATCATCAGGAACGCAGCTCTATTTTCGCTTTGTTGGCTCTCATTTTCAGGAACGTTATGGTGACTGTTACTTCAAGACATGGTAGATATTGTGTAGGTCCTGTCTTTAGAGTAGTCTGTAAAACAGACCCAGTCCCTGACCACATGGAACTTACAGTAAGTGAAGATGTAGTAGGCATCAAATACTAACTTCTCTTAGGGAAAAGGTGATTTCTGAATAGGATAGATAGGAGTAAAGTAATAAATATGATGGTATAATTGGAGAATTGGGAGTTAATTTAAACAAACAGCAATGAGATAGTTATATAGTATGCTAAAGAAAATAATAAAGGAATCTTTATAAGATACAGAGTTGGCTTCAACTCTACATTCAGAGTAGAGGGAATGATGAACTCTGCCTGGGTAGGATGAGCAATTCAATATCAACCGAATAGTCTTTCAGATAACTTGAAAACCCCTATCTAGGTTCTCCCTGAGCCTGTTTTTATTTAGGTTTTACTTTTCTGGTTAGCATTAGGTGCTGTATTTGCAGCTTCTTGATTGTGTTCTGACTTCAGTGTTTATGTAATTACTCTCTGCCTGGAAGTTCTTGCTGTCACCAGAAGGCTAATTTCTTTGTCCTTGAAAATTTGGGATTCCTTAAAAGGGTGCCTAAGAGCCTTTCTTCCCTCTGTCATACTAACTTCTCCTGCACTCCTATAACACGTTAGTACTTTTTACATTTCATTGAAGTCATTTTCTGTTTGCCACTTTCTATAAATTGCTTATTATTTGAGGATAGAAACTGTGTTTTAATTCTTCCATCTTTACTGAAAAAATAATACACTTAAACATATGAAAATTTTTTATTAAAAAAATTTAAAATCCTCACCAGAGAGTATGTTTATTGATTTTAGAGAGAAAGGGAGAGGAAGAAAGGAACATCAATCAGTGTGAGAAAAATCAGTTGGTTGCTTCCCCATAAGTGCCTGATGGGATTGAACCTGCTACCTTTTTGTGTATGGGGCGATGCTTCAGCTAACTGATCCAACTGGCTAGGGCCAAATGAAAAAGTTTTGAAGTGTAGTGTGCTCACCTGCATATGCTCTCTTGCTGCCTCCGTGTGCCTAAATATATAAAGAACTACTATAAGCTTTAAATATTTAAGTGTAATTTTCCTAAAGAATCTGGGCTTTTGGGTTACTTTTATTCCACTTACCTGTAAGTTACTATAATTGTATAAAATCTATTTTAAATGCATTTAAATGACATGTATGAGTTTTCATATATTTTTGAAAAATACTAGCATTTTTAGTAATCCCCTAAAGATTATAGCTGCTGTAAACTCTCATTCTGTTTTTATTTAAAAAATTTTATGAGTTGTAATTGCAAAAATACAAACATTTACCTCTTTTTGGCTTCAAAAGCAAGCATATTGCATGTTCTTTTTGCTGACAGATCAAAATGATTTGTAAACATATAGAAAGCAGAAATTTCCCACAGTTCCTTACTTACGATATAACCAAAGTCAATATTTTGGTATATATATTTTTCAACATCATCTGTAGAAAGTATTTGATATAAACAAAGGAATATGTATAATGTTGTGAAACATACTAATGAAACTAACCCTCCTGAACTCATCACTCAATTTAAGAAATTTAATGTTATCAATAGCTTTGAGACTCCCTGTGTGCTCCTTCTGGATCTTGTTTTCCCAAATCCCCTGAAAGTTAACATTCTTCTGAATATAGGATTTTTTCCAAATATTTAAACATTTTTTTTATCTATATGGTTTTGCTGTAAATGTATATTTCTAAACATGTGTTCTTTACTTTTGCTTGCTTTTAGCCAGTAGAAAGTTAATACATTTTTGTATATTTCTATGATTTATCCTTATTGATACCTGTAGCTATATAGTTCATTGTTTTTCATTGTTGAGTGTTCATTGCATGAACATACATCACTTTATTCTTCTATTCACCTGTTGGACATTTATGCTATTTCGTTGTTTCATGACTATGAACAATTCTGCCATGAATATTCTTAAATGTGCTTCCTGTTGTGTACATGCCAACGTTTATTTGGGGTAGCGCTTATCAAAATACTGTGAACACCAACTCCCAGCAATAAATCCATTTTACATTGCAGTGTACACACACAGATACATCCCTACAATTAAAACTAACTCTCCATAGAATAGTGTGTACTAGTCTTATTTAGTCTTAGTAAAATAAATATATAACAAAGTTAATGGCAAATATGATTTAAAAGTCTCTAAAATGGCAATAAAAATGCTATTTTAGAAATATTTTGGGTTGGAAAGACATGCATACAGTTTTGGAAATTTTTATGATGGATATTCTTATCTATTCATAAATTTATTTCAATGCATTGAATACAAGAACAGTGCAATACATTTATTTGGTACACTATTGAGCCTATTGCTTATCTATGTTTTCAATTAAATCAAGGTTGAAATCCTTGTTCATACTAGTATGTTGTTGTCAATGGTAATATGCTTTTTCTATTTAGCAATAGAAATATCTTTCTGGTCCTAATCTAAAATGATTTATTCTGTTTGGGCGTCAAATTTAATGTAATTATAGATTCAGAGTTTAAATAATGGATCTTCTATCTAAATGTTTTTCTTTAGTGTTTCAGATTTCTGAAATTAATCTTGAAGTATCTTATACAGAGAAGAAGTTACAACATCTCATTTAGTTCTAAACTGTTTTTATTAATAATGTTCTATCAGTAAACTTGGGAACATGTAATAACTACGGTGTTTACTTTTAGGTTTTATTTACTATAACATTAATATCTTTTGGTATCCTTGGGTATATATGAAATTAATATATATCATATTTGTACCTTATAGTTTCACATTTATTTCTATAAAAGTATTGAAATAATCAATTAAAGATGGCTATTTTGTCCCCAGTCTTTCAATATTATTTGCCAGGTGAGATTTTTATTCACTTGAATAAAAACAGTATCTTATTCCTACATTTTATACTGTCTTTTCTGCTTGGTATATTTTTTCTTAAGAAACAGTAAATGCACTTTAATATTGTATTCTTTGTGGGTAGGGGTAGTTCCAATCTCTGAACAAAATATTTTAGAAAGTCAGCTGTTCACTGAGTGTTCTTTCATTACATCAAAAGTTTTTATTACATTTTTACCCATGGGAGTTGATGGAATTTCTGTGCTAAAGCTTTATTATATATTAAAAAATTTCTAACCAACTTGTTTTAACCATCTTCACATTTCTAAGAATAATTATGTTCTTTTCCAGTTATATGTGCTACTTTATCACTTATAATTCTTGTAAAACTTTTGTTTAATTTATATTGCTCAAAAATGCACTTTGTAATTCTCTAGGTGTATTTACACTAGTTATATCGAGGTTAAAGTTTCTACAATACAAAATCCTACATTAAGTGGTTTCTTACATATATAAATCTGACATAAATGGGAATAATTCCTATCATATTAGGTCATGAAAGTTTTGCCTGACTAAAACTGAGAACAAACACTTTCTTGATATTTTGCAAGAGTATAGATTTTATTTAATAACATATCATTGGAAGCTACAGCTGCTGTTAGTGCTTTTATTATTAAAAACATTCTGAAGAAAATACATTCTTTGTCTCCACAATGCTATAAAAATGACTGTGTGTCATTTTCTTTTGCCATGAGTAAGGCAACTAAATGATGATACCAAGGGATTAAGCAAAGGAAAAAATCCTCATAGTATGGTGGTTACCAGAGAGACAGGGGAGTAGGGGAGATAGAAGAGGGTATAGGGGGGATAAATGGTGATGGAAGGAGACTTGAGGTAGTGAACACACAATATAATATACAGATGATGTATTATAGAATAGTACATCTGAAACCTGTATAAATTTATTAACCAATATCACCCCAATAAATTCAGTAAAAAAAGTAAAGAAAGAATGACTAAGAACTAATTAAGCTAACTTTGTCTTTTTTCTTTCTCTGAAAGTATTTGGGGAACATAGAGCATGCTGTTTCTCTAAATCTTTTTATTTTTGAAGATTTAAAAAAAAATTTTATTGTTGTTGTATTACATCCATCCCCTTTTTGCTCCCCTCTGTCCCCCTCCCCACCCACCCATTCCCTCCAAAGTATTTTTTGAAGATTTTAATCTTTTACTTATAAAATACCACTGCAAATAGTACTTGCTGTTTATGATTTTTATTAATTTTTTGCACAGTATTTTCAACATTTACCCTTATAGATCCAGCAACTGAATTTGAATATGCCTTTTTATTTTTTTACTTTCTCGTTGAAACTATGTCTTCATGAACTGTTAGGACAAGTTATTCTTCATTTATCAAAACACACTTTTTTCTTTTAACGTCATTAATTTGGTACTATGGGATGTTATTTATTTGTTTTAGACATTTGTTTAATGGCCACTAAATGTCCAATGGTAGGGATTCAGAGGTAAGTAAGACAGCTTCTGCTTTTGAGGAACTCATAATATAGTGCGCCTTAGTGCACTAGTGTGGAATCAATTTTGAGGGAGTACGAAATTCTTTGGGTGTTGTGATCAGAGTCAGGGAAAGCTTCATGGTGGAGATCAGCTTAAGCTGAGGTTGAAGGAAAAATAAGATTTCATCAAGGGGAAGTGTCAGGGAAATCTTGAGTATGAAAAGGAAGGGAAGCAGCTTATTTATTAGTTTTGTCTCCCTGGATCATTTCATAAGTTGTCTTGAGTATTCTGAGATGACAGAAGAGCAGGCAAGGGATCATTTCATGGAGGATGATACTAAGAAGATTAGAGGATTTTAAGCATGATGTATTCAGATTTGCAGTTTTAAAAGGGTTGTTGATGTTATCCTAGCAATACTTTTTGTCAGATTTGGCAAGAACAGATTATTTTGATATGATAGTGAATTAGTAGGAAAAGGAATTTGAAATGTTGTTTGTCTTCAGAGACCTTCATGAATATTGTCTAACCTTTCTTTATAACCTACTTAGTGAAATAGATGTCTTTGAGAAAGAAATTGGTTTTGGAATTTTGTTTTTATTTTTAAGTTTTTTTTTCATTTACAGCTTACTTTCAATATTATTTTGCATTGGTTTCAGGTATACAGCTTAGTGTATTTTCAAAATTTAAAGATTTAGACTTTCCCAAATAATGGGGCTAATGAGTTAGAAAAAAAGTGAAATGTGTTTTCCTGGGCTAGAGCATTAAATTACCTGTGCAAGACTGTCCAGAGCTCTCTTTCTATCTGCCACATTAACTGGCAGAATTTGAGATGGTGTGATTATATCATTTGGGTATGGTGTAGATAGAGCCTTTAGATGGCCCGTGAATCTAGAGTAAGTGAGAAAAGACCTTATTGTAAGCCACTGCAATTTTGCAGTTGTTACCTGGACCTTACCTCACCTGGCTTCATTGATGCAACCTGCATATTAAAACAGTTTTAACTTAGAAATAAAATTATTTTAGGAGTCATTGTAGAACTATAAAAATGTGTAGAAAATATTTACCTATTTGATTCACAGATACTGAAACCACAATAATTCATGTACACAGTAATATAAAAGTGTCCAGACCATATGTCTGAGGGGGAACCCCAGAAACCCTACAGTTTCTTTATAAAAAATTGTGTATTCTTATATGTTTAAACTTCTTCAGTCACCTTCAAAGTACTCTGCATTTGATGCAAAACACCTATTCAAAACAGTTTTAGAACTCATCGATGAAGATGCCTTTTTGTGCTTTTGCTGTTTTTTGGGTCACCTCTCCCACATTGGCAAAATGTTTCCCCTTGAAGACTTTTTTCATCTGGAGAAACAAACAAAGTCATTAAGGATAAGATCGGATGAATAGGGAGGGTAGGCATGTGGGTCATGCCACTTTTGGTCAAAAACTGCATGGTGTGGGCCAGTGCCCTCATAAATCACCCATCATGAAATGTACTAACATGTTGACAGAGTCTTAAAAAAAAGTCACTGAAGCCAAATGCGGCCTCTTACAACAACACCAGCTGGTACAGTGACACAGACGGATTTCTAGAACACGCACCTAGTTGCGGAAGTCTATATACTACAAGGGAGCGGCCTTCCAGAAGATAATTTTGTTTTTTCTTTGGGGGGTCCCTTCATGTACGTTATGAAATAAGTTTTTTCAGGTATTTATAAGAAAGTCATGTGAAAGGGATTAAAATTACCTTATTTTTTATTTGCTAGCATAAATACATCTAGTATGATATTAACCTATTATAAAAGTGGGTAAAAATCAAAGGCAGCTGCAGTTTTGTGACACTGAATTTAATCTTACATTTGATGCTATTTTACTGTATCTTTTGTACTTTAATATTCAAAGTTCCAAAATAAATACATACATACATATTTCTAGGTCTGCCTCACAAGCATCGAGCCAATGTCAACATAATAAAAATGGTTTGCGTATTGGGGACTTTTGGGACAGACCTTGTATATATATGTATATAAGCAGTTATAAATAAGGAGGGTGGTGATATTAATACTTACATGAAAATATTAGTTGCTAAAGCAATTCATAATGTATTGATATAAATTAATCTTTTTGGGTAATTATTATTATCCTGCATCATTAGAATAATTTTTTATATCAATATAAGTATTGTAATTTTTCTACAAAACATTCTTATAATTAATTATGAGTAAAAATTATACTACAAATATACAAACCAATATATGCATAAGATTCTTATTATTTACTGATAGTAAATTAGATTTCCACACTAAATGATTCCTGTTTATCTAGGTAACAAATTTAAACTATAGAAAAAATGCAGTATAACTTGTACTGTAAGTAAACTGTTAGCAATCAGCATCACAGTGAGAGCTGGTAGTATATGAATTATTCACTGCAAACTTATTATCTGTGTATCATTAGCATGAAAGATAATGAACCTAATTACCATGGCTTTAAACTCAGGGGAGTTAGCAATTTATATGTGGAACTTTCTGGGCTGTAGTTACCACCCACAAGGGTATTAAGAGAGAACTAAAGATATTACTTCGGTGATTTGTTGCTGAGATAATATTTCACCCTACATGTTTTTTTGTTGGTCAATTAGTTAAAAAAAAAATTTAAAGTAAGACTTAATGGGATTTGCTTTTCCTTGAATACCTTCTAGAGGAGTTATTAGGTATATTTAAGTATCTGAATGAGTTCTTTTTAGTGTTTAGTGTTGTAGGTAGATAAAATATTGGGATGTACTTTTTCACTTACAAAAGTTAGCATCAATTATTATAGTAGATTACTATAAATAGTGCGATTACTTGAAAAATCTAGGCTGTAAGGTTAATAATCCGTTTTTTTGTCTTAAAGGATCTGGACTAAAATGATTTACTTTTAGAGTACTTGGTATTAGCATATAGCCCTTTCTAATCCATAATATTTTATCTGATTAAATACAAGATTTTGATGAACTGCTTGCTTCTATATAGTAAATTATATGTAATAAGCTATTCTAATTAAAGTTGGTAAATCTAAAACTGCTTCAATTATACACTAATCAATTATACACTGATTTATTTCCACTTAGCAGGGTATAGTACATCATTAATGGGGTTCAGACTTAAAACAATGGATTTAGAAGTAATCAAAATTTGAAGCATTTTATTTAGCTGGGGAAAAATGAAGGATCATAATTTTTTAAAATTTAATTTTATTGTTGTTGTATTACATCCATGCCCTTTTTACTCCCCTCTGTCCCCTTCCCCCCTTCTCCCCTCCCCCCCAGGATCATAATGTTAAGTAACTCACATATCAACTCTGATAAACTAAGTTTCATCTCTTTAAAAATGAAGGTATACAGTTGCCATTTATGTTCATTATTGAGTGCTGAAAGCTGAGATGATGGTTTTATACTATCTTTAGGTCTTAATGACTTAACAGTTTTATATTCTACCTTTTTCTGAAATTTTTACTTTTTTTAATGTTAAAAACAAAATTATTTTCTATAACATGGTTGTTTCACATGTATTGTAAGGATATACCTCAGTCCACTGCTTTTCAACCTTCTCCTTGTTACGGCCCACACAGAATATTTATTATTAGTAGATTGTTTTAAACATGTAACCATGTGCTCAACTGCATTTTCCCAGAATTACATTACAGAAATAGACGATTTCATATAAGTAACTGGAAAATCTTTAGCAAAATGACCTTTTGTTATAGTTTTACTTTTGTTGAGGTGATAACTTAAGTTTCCCTAAAAAATCTTCAGGTGAATTCTGAATTCTTTGTTATAATGTTTCCCAATTAACTGATTATCGATTTCAATGATTCAGATTAAATTTCATCACTCATTTGTAATCTACATCTTTATATTTTTGGGAATACTCCTTGTCCTGCCCTGCTTTCTTCCCAATAAATTAGTATTTGTTGTTCACCTATCTTGTATTTCTTTATAATAATGTTCTGAATGGGGTTTCCACTAGGTTGTGAACACTATGGTAAGTGCATTTTACCCTTTTGAGAAAGTTATTTTTAGTAAGTTTCAGGGTATCACACTGGACTGTGATCCATTATATCTCAGGGTCCCTTTTTAAAAACTCAAAGGTAGTGTATGCACTTGGTTAGAAATCAAATAAAACAGATGGTCTTATAATGAAAAGCAAGAGAAATCCTGATCCACATTTCTTTTTGCCACTCTCCCAAAGGCAGTCTCTTTTAACTAACTCTGTTTTGAATGCTTACTTGGTTATCTCTAGTATAGTAGGATTATGTGGTTTTGTTTTTGTTTTGTTTTTTATATTTCTGCTTTTCTATGTCCTGTATTTAGATGAATCTTCACTTCACACCACCTTTATCTTTTCTTTGCCCTTCCTGGTTTTGATTACTGTTTCATTTCCTAAGTTGGTTATTTTGTATCTCTAAATGATAAGGGGAACCATATATTTCACGTTATATTAACTGTGTTTCCTGCCCTCTGTCACTCAGCTTCTTTTAATTTTAGCATCATCAAAGTTGATATTAGGAACTTCTTTTTATTAAAGTAATTATTGCATGTGGGTAAAAAACCTATGATTGCCAAAAGAGTTACAATAAAATATAGTAGTCTCTGGTCCTCCCCTCAGTTCTCTAGAAGCAACCACTTTCAAAACATTTAGCTTCTTTATTTTGATACTACCTTATTTGTAGATAAAATGCTTATTCAGCCTTTCTTGATTAAACAACTTTAGATTTTATCTGCTAATCTTTTTATAGCAATTTGGGATTCATATTATACATGTCCTTCTTGAGTTTTGAAAAGTTGTGTAAGTATTGACTAACAGTGGATTATATTACACTCATTTACTTAAATTTTGTGTCCTCTTACCTCCATATTATTTATTGACTTGCTTATTCATTTGCTTATTTTTCTATGGACTAATTTGCTAATTTCCCTCTCTGAACAGATCTCCCAGGTACTGTTTATTAATTTTTTTCAAGGGCTTTCAAAAGCTCAATTAATATTTTTTTTCCTGGAAACTTCTCTCTTTCAACCCTCTATTCTGCCTCAATCAGTGGTTGTTTGTTTCTTTGTTTTAAAACTCTCCACAACTCTACTCCAGTGACTTCTCTTTGTTGCTCTTTTTTGGATGAACTTGCTTTTATGGTTTCTTTTCCTTCCTATTAGTTTATTCCCACATTTTGCTAAGCCAATCCGCCAGAGAGTCCTGAAGAAAGAATGGGTAGAAAAATAAACTTTTCAGTACTTGAAAGTCTAAAATGTCTTTATTCTACCTTTATATTAGATTGGTTTGCATCTAGGTATGAAATTGTGTGCTAAATAATTTTTCCTCAAATATTTGAAGTGTTCGCTCAATTCGCACCTAGTGTTGACCACAAGAAGGCTGATGATGTGCCAAGTTTTAGCTTTTTTATGTGACCTGTTTTTCTGTTTGGAAACTCTTAAAAAGTATCTTCTCTTTACCTCTGGTATTTTGAATTATCTTTATGTGATTTTTTTTTTTTTTTTTTAAGTAATGGCTCTTATTTTTTATTTTGCTGAGCATGCTATTGGTGATTATAATCTGGAATTTGCATTTTTGTTATGTACAGTTTTGGTAATCTGTTTACCATTTTTTCTCTTTCTCTCTAAAATGGAATTATTTTTTATTACCCAACTTCCTATTAATGAACACTTTGGATTTTGCTAGTTTTTCACTACTAAAACTACTCACTTTTGCCATAGTTTTGCATGTACCTTTACAAAATTGTGCCAGATTTTAAATTAGATAAAACTAAAATGAATACACAAATTAATTTTTGAGAGATGCCGCTTGTCTTTCATAAAAGTTGTGTTAGTTATGTGTAATACAGCATAATAGTGTTTATTTACACAGGCTGCTAATGTGATAATTGGATATGTGACGTTTAACAGTTCTAATATGTGTTCTTTTCCCTGATTATTGCTGAGGTTGAGAACATTTTTGTTTTTTAGGTATTTCTCAGTTGATTGAACTTCACTTTACTATGCTTCGTAAATATTGTATATATATATATATATTTATACAATTGAAGGTTTGTGGCAATCTTGTGTTGAGCAAGGCTATTGACACCATTTTTTCATACTGTATTTGCTCACTTTGTGTCCCTGAGTCATATTTGGTAATTCATGCAAAATTTTCAAACCTTTTCATTGTTACTGCATTTGTTATGGTGATCTGTGGTTATATCTTTGATATTACTGTTGTAATTGTTTTGGAGTGTCATGAACTATGCCCATATAAGACAGAAAACTGTGTGTGTGTCTACCAATCAGCCATTGCTCGGTTTCTTTCCTTCTCTACTGGCCTCCCTATTTTCTGAGATACAATTGAAATTAGGCCAATTAATAACCCTACAATGGCATCAAAGTGTTAAGTGAAAAGAGTTGGATGTCTGTCACTGTAAGTAAAAAACTAGAAATGATTATGCTTACTGAGGAAGGCATGTCAAAAGGTGAGATAGGTTGAATGCTAGGTTTGTTGCATGATATAGTAAAGTTATGAATAAAAAGTAAAAGTTGTTGAAGGAAATTAAAAATGTTATTCCAGGGAGCACACAAATGATAAGAAAATGAAACAGTCTTACTGCTGATATGGACAAAATTTTAGTGGCCTGGATAGAAGATCAAACCAACCACAACATTACCTTAAGCCATAGCCTAATCCAGAGCAAGGAGCAAGGGTTTTTTTTTTTTTTTTAAAAAACTTTCTTCAATTCCATGAAGGCTGAGAGAGGTGAAAAAGTGGCAGTAGAAAAATGTGAGGTTAGCAAACTTGGGTTAATGAGATTTAAGGAAAGAAACCTCCCTGTAACATAAAAGTGCCAGGATGAAGCAGCAAGTGCTGATGTAGAAGCCAACGTAAGCTATCCAGATCTAGCTAAGATATTTAATGAAGGTAACCTCACTAAACAACAGGTTTTCAATGTAGATGAACAGCCTCATAAAGGAAAAAGATGTCATCTAGAATTTTTCATAGCTAGAGAGAAGTCAATGCCTGGCTTCAGAGCGTCAAAGGATAGACTGACTCTTGTTAGAGGCTAATGCAGCTGGTGACTTTAAGTTGCAATAAGTGCTCATTTATAATTTAAAAAATCTTAGGGCTATTAAGAATTATGCTAAATCTACACAGACAACAGTGTGGTGATTCCCAGGGAACAGGTGGAGGATAGTATGTGGGGGATAAATGGTGATGGAAGGAGACTTGACTTAGGGTGGTGAACGCACAATGTACAAATGATGTATTATAGAATTTTGCACTTGAAACCTGTATAATTTTGTTAACCAGTGTTACCCCAATAAATTCAGTAAAAAAGGGAACAATCTATTCCACCTGGATTTAAAAAATGGAACAACAAAGCTTGTGATGATAACACATATGGTTGCAACATCGTATACTGAATTATTATAAGCCCATTGTTGAGAGCTACTTCTCAGCAAAGAAAGATTCCTTTCAAGATATGACTGCTCACTAACAATGCATCTGGTCACACAAGAACTCTGATGGAGATGTAGTACAAAAGATTAATGGTATATTCATGCCTGAGAATATAATGCCCATCCTGAAGCCCATGGATTAAGGAGTAATTTTCATTTTAAAGCCATGTTTTTTAAGAAATACATTTTGTAAAGATATAGCTGCCATAGATAGTCATTTGATGGAGCAAGGCAAAGTAAATGGAAAACTCTCTGGAATGGATTCACCATTCTAGATACCATTATAGACAATTGTGATAAATGGGGAGAGGTCAGAATATCAACGTCAAGAGGAGTTTGGAAGAATTTGATCCCAATCATCATGAATGACTATGAGTGGTTCAAGATACAAGTAGTGGAAGTAACTGCAGATGTGGTGGAAATAGCAAGAGAACTAGAATTAGAAGTGGATCCTGAAGATGTGACTGAATTTCTGCAATCTCATGATAAAACTTTAATGGATGAGGTATTGATTCTTATGGATTAGCAAAGAAACTTTTTGAGATGGAATCTACCCCTGGTGAAGATGCTGTACAGATTGTTGAAATGACAACAAAGGATTTAGAATATTACATAAACTTAGTTGATGAATCAGTCAGAGTTTGAGATGATTGATTCCAATTTTGAAAGAAGTTCTGTGGGCAAAATACTATCAAAACAGCAACACACATTACAGAGAAATTGTTTATGAAAGGAGCCATATATAATACAACAAATATCATTGTTGTCATTGAAAAAAATTGGTGCCTAAGCCTTCAGTAACCACATCGCCCCAGTCAGTTAGCAGCCATTACCTTGGAGGCAAACTCTTCACCAGTGAAAAGATTATGACTTGCTGAAGGCTCAGATGATGGGTAGCACTTAGCAATAAAGTATATTTTAATTAAGGTCTGCATATTTTTTAGACGTAATGCTTTTGCATACTTAATAGACTATGTATAGTATAAATAGTATAAACATAACTTTATATGCAGTGGGAAACCAAAAAATGTGTGCGGCTCACTTCACTGTCATGGTCTGTAACTGAACTGACACATCTCTGAGGTATGTGTGTGTATTTGTATTCTCATATTTTGAAAAGGCTCCTTTTATACTCATTGTGCTGCAGGCAGACTGTTTTGGCCGTTTTCTTCTACATTCATACTCTGATATTGGTCTTTTACAATCTGAGGATTCTAATGAGGAGAAACAACATAAGAGAATTAATAAAAAGGTTAATGGGTCAAGGGAAAAGATCCCTGTTCCTTTAGGCTGAGAGTGGCTGGTCTAAACCATTCAATTCAAACCTTTCTCTTGGCTTTGTCATTTTTCAGACAGAGGTCTTGTTTCCAAGCCTAAGTACTCTAAACAGATGAAGCAATGAGAAAAACCTTGTCATAAGTCATGTGATTTTAACCTTAAAATTAAGTTTTGACCCTCTACCTGTTTATCAGTGTTTTCTCAGAGAGATGGGGCGTGGGTGTTTGGGTGTAGAGGGCAGAGGGAGGGAGAAGCTATGAGATTCTACTACATGAATTTCAAATTCTGGTGTGATGCTCTGATATTGAATTAGAGTCACCTTTTTGAGGACATTTATTTATTTATTTATTTTATGTTATTTTTTGCCTTAAGTATATTTTATTTATTTTGCTATTACAGTTGTCCCAACTCCCCATCCCCTCTTGCCCCCCTCCACCCAGTATGCCACTTCCTTCGGCATTGCCCCCTCCTTAGTTCATGTCCATGTGTCATGCACATAAGTTCTTTGGCCTCTCCATTTCTTTTAGATATTATTTTCTATTATCAAGTTGTGAAGCATAACAAACCAACTTGGAACACATTTGATACAGATGCAAATAGGTAATTTCATTCATTGATTATTCATTTATTCATATGTATTGGTTTGTCTTTGTGGATATAGTAGTGACACTATGCTTATTTTCATGGTACTTACATTCCCAGGGATGCATAAGTGCCTAGTGGGTTGAACATGTACTTTTCAACAAGAAAAGGATTAACTGATTCAACAAAACTTGAATCAGAAGCAGGCTTTTTAAAAAATGGAATGTGATTTTTGCTTGTTTCTGTTTTTTAATGTTTTCTTTTTTTTAAAAATAATTTTAACAATGTTTTTTTTTTTTTAAAGATTTTATTTCATTATTTTAGAAAGAGGGGAAGGGAGAGAGGCAGAGAGCGAGAGAGACATCAACGTATGGTTGCGTTTCACCTGCCTCCAGCCACAGACCTGACTGGAGACCTGGTTTGCAACCTGGTTATGTGCCCTGGCTGGGGAATCGAACCTGCGACCTTTGGGTTCACAGGCCCGGCACCTTATCCACTGTGCCACCAGCCAGGGCCTTAATGTTTTCTTAAGTATATTTTATTGATCATGCTGTTACAGTTGTCTCAGTTTTTTCTCTTTGACCCTCCTCCCCCCTTGCCAGGTACCCCATTTTCTCCAGCAATGCCCCCCACCCATAGTTCATGTCCTTGGGTCATGCATGTAAGTTCTTTGGCTTCACCCTTTCCTGTTACTAACATCCCCCTGTCTATTTTGTACCTACCAATTATACATCTTAATCCATGCATTATTTCCCCATTTCTTCCCTTCCTGTTCCCAGCAGGTAACCCTCCAGATGATCCCCATTCTATGATTCTGTTCCTATTGTGGTTGTTGGCTTAGTTTGTTTTTGTTTTTTAGATTCAGCTGACAGTTGTGAGTTTTCATTTTACCATTCATAGTTTTAATCTTCTTTTTCTCAAATAAGTCCCTTTAACATTTTATATAATAATGGTTATTCTCTTGCTGCTTTTAAGATTCTCTCTTTATCTTTAACCTTTGACACTTTAATTATGATGTGTCTTAGTGTGGTCCTCTTTGGGTCTAGTTAGATTGGGACTCTGTGCTTCCTAGACTTATATCTCTGTTTTCTTCTTCAAGTAAGGCAAGTTTTCTTTCATTGTTTTTCACATTAGATTTCAATTTCTTGCTCTTGCTCTTCTCCTTCTGCCGCCTCAGTGATTTGGTTGTTGGTACATTTAGAGTTGTCCCAGAGGTTCTTAATCCTGTCCTCGATTTTTTTCAATTCTTTTTTTTTTTTTCCTGTTCTAGGTGAATGTTTATTTCTTCCTTTTGTTCCAGATCATTAATTTGAATCCAGGCTTCTTTCCCTTCACTGTTGGTTTCCTGTATATACTTTTTTTATTTCACTTTGTATAACCTTCAATTCTTCCTTTATTTTGTGGCCATACTCAGTCATTTATCTGAGCATCCTGATCACCATTGTTTTAAACTCTGCATACCTGATAGGTTGGCTATCTCCATTTCATTTAGTTTTTACTCTGGGGTTTTATTCTCTTTAATTTGGAACATATTTCTCTGCCTTCTCAATTTGGCAGCCTCCCTGTGTTTGTTTCTGTGTATTAGGTAGAGCTGGGTTGATTCTGTGTCTTTGTAGTATGGCCTAATATAGTAGGTGTCCTATAGGGTCTAGTGGCACAGCTTCCCTTATCACCCAAGCTGGGTACTTGAGGTGTGCCTTTCATGCGGGTTGGGTACACCCTCCTCTTGTTGTTGAGCCTTCGTTGTTGTTGGTAGATCAATGGGAGGGATTTACCCAGGCCAGTCAGCTATAAGGACTGGCTGTGACCACTGACCAACCTCTGCCCTCTATGGAGGATCAGCTGTGCAGGAGTAGGGTGGTGGATCTCCATCATGGTCAGTAGCCGTCCACTGGGTGTGCTGGCCCTGGAGTTTCCTGGGTGGTACAGGCCAGGTCAGCCCCGACCTGTGTTTTGCCTGGGGTCATCCTGCCTGAGCTATAAAGCAATGTGAGATGCTGCCACTTGTGCTGAGCTTGGGGATTCCCAGGTGAAGCCAAGTTGTACACCTAGGCTGGTTGCTGCTAGTGCTAGGCCTGGAGCTCCCAGAGGCAGCTGTTGCTTGTTTGATAGGATTTAGGAAGTTGTGGAGCATGAGCCAAGACCAGCTGTTCATATGGAAAAGCAGCTTTGGGTGGGCACATAAATTGAGTTGGGCGGAGTCTCTGGGGATTTCCCAGGTGGATCAAACAGTGTTAGCCAGGTTGATGGAGTCTCAGACATGGCACCAGCTTCCTGGATCTGTTGGGGGAGGGTTTAGAAAAGAGACAATGGTTTCTGCTCACCTCGATGCCAGATACTTCAAATTCTCCCTGTGAACCACCGGTGCTTTCAAGCTGCCACCCCAGTGCTGGAGCTCAGAAATGGTGAGTCTGAGTGAGTCTGTCTGTGTGTGGGTTTTTGAGAGGAACTGCTTGGGGCTCCAAAAGTTTCTTCCACCAACTCAATCCCCACTGGTTTTTGTAGCCAAAAGTTCTAGGGACTTATCTTCTTGACATTGGAACACTGGGCTGGGGGCACTGGTGTGGGGCTGGGACTCCTCAATCCTGTCATATCCCTCCCAAATTATTATTCACCATAAGTGGGGTGGGGGCCAGCCCATTCCCCTCCTTCCCCCCTCCTACCAGTCTGGATGGATGTGGTTTCTTTAATGCTGTAGTTGTCAGACGTCCATTCAACTCGATTTCTGACAGTTCTGGTTGATGGTGGTTCTGTCTGTTAGTTGTAATTTTGATGTAGTTGTGTGAAAGGCAAACCATGTCTGCCTATGCTGCCATCTTGACCGGATCATTACCTGCTTGTTTCTATATTTATAAGCACATTTATTATCTTTTGGTTTTTAAAAGTAGAAGAGAGCAGAATGTCTTGGCAGAAAGACCTCATGTACCATTCTTACGAGTTCTTCAATTGTTGCAAAACATAAACAGTTAATAAGGGGTTTAGCAAAGTAGATTAAATGTTATTTAAAACATGTGTTATAGTTGATCTCATGGCTAAATGGTCTGGTTCAAGAATCCATGAATTATTCCAAGGGCAATTCTTATATAGCACAATTTTTTGTTTTACTTTTTTCTTCATGCTGAAATACTTGATTTCCAAAAATATGTCATAGGGGAATTGAATAAGAAGTTAAAAAGTCATAAGAAAAAAAGAAACCTCTCCTTTTTACTGTTTTTATTATGAAGTGGTAGAATACATTATTAGTGACAGGCTGTGCTTCATCATGAAAATACAATTGTGTAATTTAGGCCTTTGTAAATTTGATTTCATTCTGTATAGTGACGGATATTAGTAAATTGAGTGAGATGGGGAGAAATTAAAGAATAAAAGGAACTCTTAAACTTTCAAATGGTTCTACAGTTTGTAGCATGGATTTTCTTGTTTTCATATTTTTAATGAAATATTTAAAGCTTATAGAAAATGTAACAATAATAAAACAAACTCACTTGTACCAGATATCTTAACACTGCTATATTTGTTGAAAGTTTGGGTGTGGTGTGGGGAGGGAATAAAACATTACAGATACAGTTGGGTGGGGCTGTTGTATGAATCTGCAACCCTATTCTCCCTTACCCCAAAGGTCGCTGGTATTTTTTTTACCTGTTTTCATTATTTTTAGCTGTAATACCCTTTTTAGTGCTTAAACGGTGTGTAATGTCTATATATGCACACATATACATATATCACATATAAACATCTATTAAAAATATGAGGGCCCTGGCTGGTGGCACAGTGGATGGGTCACTGGTTCGATTCCCCAGCCAGGGCACATAACCAGGTCCCCAGCCAGGTCTGTAGCTGGAGGCAGGTGAAAGGCAACCATACATTGATGTCTCTTTTCCTCTCTGCCTCTCTCCTTCCCCTCTGTCTGAAAAGAATAAAATCTTAAAAAAACAAAACAAAAAACAACAACAAAAAAGAGGGATTGATTTGTTGGTTTTAAAACATTGTGTAAGTGCTAGTATATATATTTTTATATGTATATAAATTTATTTTCTTTCCTGGCTGGTGTGGCTCAGTGGATTGAATGCCAGCCTGCAAGCCAAAGGGTTTCTGGTTTGATTCCAGTCGGTTGTGGGCCAGGTTTCCAGTTGGAGGTGTGTGAGGCAACCACATAATGATATAACCCCCACCCCCCCACCTTTTTCTCCCTTCCTTCCCCTCTCTCTAAAAAGAAATAAAAATCTTTAATTTTTAAAAAAATTTTCTCCTGTAGGCACTGTATGAATAGTGACAATTTATTCTTTCTTTGAGGACTTTTAAGTTTTTCCTTTTTCCTTATTAGAAATACCACTACCATTAAGGTTCTTGTAGCTATCTGTGCATGCTTATCCGTGGAAGATATTCTAGAGCAGTACTGTTAAATACAGTAGCTACTATCTACATGTGGATATTTAAATTTAAATTAATTGAAAATAATAAAATTTAGTTCCTTGGTTCCATTAACCTCTTGTAACTGGTGGTTTATTTATTGGGTATTCTACATACAGAATATTTTTACTATTCTAGAAAGCTTTTTAGGCCTTTGCTGCCTGGGATTTGTACTTGTGTGTAGAATTATTGGTCACGCACATCTTGCACTTAGTAGATATTGCTGAATTGTTTTCCCTAGCAGTGTCTGAACATTCCCATTTTCAGGTGTCTTGCTAAGAATTAATATCAGTAAAAGTTTTAATTTATTTCTATATTTGATAGGTGTGAAATATATCTTGTCATGGTTTTAACTTGCACTTTAAAAATGTGTGGTGATTTTGAGCATATTTTCCTGTATGTTTATTTGTCTAAAGGCTTCTCGTTTGTGATTATGTCTTTTGGTCATATTTTTCTATTAGAATATTTAAAATAACTTATTTATAGAAGTTATTTATATTTTATAGATATTAATTATTTGATTGATCTGTTGCATATATCTGTGCCCTTTGTGTGAGTTTAACTTTATTTGGTCTTTTGTTTCAAATTTTCAAAAATTTGAAGTAATCAAATTTAGTTATCTTTTTCTGTTATGCTTTATGATCTTACATCTTTTCTAAGTTCTTTCCTACCCCAGGGTCAAAGAATTTCTTTTTTTTTTTTTTTAATTTTATTGTTGTTGTATTACATCCATTCCCTTTTTCCTCCCCTCTGTCCCCCTCCCCACCCACCCATTCCCCCCAAAGTCAATCCCACCTGTTAGAATTTCTTATATCACTTGAATATAGTATTTGTGTATGGTGTCAGGTAGTATTTGAAATTGAATTTCTTTGAATATGGATAACCAGTTATCCTGGCATTATGTTTTGAACTGTTCACTGTTGTATATTGAGTTTTGTGTTTATGTATGAGACTATTTCTGGACTCTAATTGTGTTCCATTGGTCTATTTATCTCTATGCTGATATTTCATTACAATTTTCTTTCTTTTTTTTTTTTGTAAAGATTTTGTTTATTATGTTTAGAGAGAAGGGTAGGGAGAGAGGCAGAGAGGGAGAGAGGCATCAATGTATGGTTGCCTTTCTCCTGCCTCCAACCACAGACCTGGCTGGAGACCTGGCTTGCAACCTGGTTATGTGCCCTGGCTGGGAATCAAACCAGCGACCTTTGGGTTCACAGGCCGGCGCCTTATCCACTGTGCCACCAGCCAGGGCCACAGAATTTTCTTAAAAAGAGCAATAATGGATAGGTCTCTGTCTTCCTCCCAAATTGATCTAACGGATGATAAGCTAGAGAAATATAATTTATAATATACAGTATTAAAGTATGATAGTATAACCAGCAAAAGTTAACAAGAACATTTTTTTTTCCCTGTGATGATGTTTGAGGAAATCTTGGCTTAATTTTCAGAGTGAAAAAAATGGATGATAACCTTTTGAAATAGAACTTCCACCACTTTGAAGATTAAAGACTTTAATTTTTAAAATATAATTTTTACTTTAATGCCCCTGTTTTCTTTTCTGAGATACAGCTGAATCATCACCAATTTTATAAATTGGTTTTTTGGTTTGGCCATAGTATGAAAAGGAGAATTAAGAAAAGGTAGCATGGGCCTTAGGAGCAGTAATTAATGGACTTTGGAATTATAGTGCTGGTCCAATGATCTGTGATTTTAGGCATGTTAATGGGATACTTATAGTAGTAACTTTACAAAGTGCCTGCTAATTAAGTACCAAGTACCTGACAAAGATCAAAGGCATACTGAATAGGTGTTCCTAAAGTAACTGGCAGTTGCTAAAAGAAGGATGAGGGGATTTAGGACAATGTGTATGTGCATATAATAAATAAATGGGATTTAGAAGAATTAGTAAAGACAAAACAATGGGAGACTAGCCTGTGTTCATTCAACAGCAAAAGTAGTGGAAAACTGTCAGGTAGTGACCAGTACAGGACACTAGGTGGTGCCATTAGTCTGAGAGCTGGCACAAATTAAGGGGATAGGAGTTGCTTGTGTAAGCAAGTATTAAAGGTAGGAATTGTTTTATTGAGTACATTTTAAAATAATGTGATAGTTCTTGATATTTTCTCGTCATTTTCATTTTGAAAAAATTCCTGTCTTAAAGCAGTTGTCTGCCAAACTATTTTAAAAGTAACTATGTGTTTCTAATTTAAAATGGGAGATTACATATGAAAATGTATTTCTGTTTAGAATCCATATTAAGACAAGATAATTAAAGTTTTCATGTTAAAATGATGCAGTCAGAATGAAGTTATTTTAACAAGCTATAGTGGCCTTATCCCAGATCAGTGTACAACTCTCTACATTAAACTTCTTTAAATACTGAAAATATTTCCTTGATTCCTGTTTCTTTTTTCTTTGTAGGTTCTTTACTGTGAAAAATCGAATACCTGATTTGATTTCTGGAGATGATTCATGCCATTAAAATTTTGCTGATGGGTACATTGAATAAGTGACAGAAACCCTAACTTAAAACTGACCTAAGCAAATGGAAATTTATTGGGCCATATAATTAAAAAAGATCAATAAAATGAAATAAAATAAAATAAAAAGATCATGGTATGGCTGATTTCAGATGAAGCTTGATCCAGTGGCTCAAACTGTTAGTTGGAGCCTCTTCAGCTATTAGCTCAGTTTCTCTCAATATTGGCTTCTTTTGCAAATAGGCCTTCATCTCCTGGAGGTAGGGTAGCTGTCAGCAGCTATAGTCTTATATCTTTCTCACTTTTTTGCATCTGTTTTAGTGGCTCCAAGAAAAGTTGTGATATTAGATCATATATTAGGTCTGTTTGGCTTGGCTTGGGCTATATACCTACCCCTGTAATTGGAGATAGAGTTAGCATTCCTGGAAATTTATGGATTAAGAGTGTTGGAGAGATGGTTCCCCAGAAGTAAATTTGTCATCTTGTTATAGAAATAAAGAATGATTGTAACAGTCATTTCTCTAAGAAAGTTGTCTTAAAACTGGGTTCATTCCTTTGATTTTATTTCATTAGAATCTGTTTTTACTTTAATCCCATCTCTTTTATTTTTTAGTTGTGTTGACTTTTCAGAATCTCTTTTCTCATTGGCAAAAGTGAGAACATGATACCCATTCATACTCTACCGTAGTACCTGACATATATTAGATATTCCAGAAATTAGCTTATCTGTAAGTGTGGTTATTAGCCAGACACTTTTGAATTTTATCAACACTTGCTGTATGTCTTACTAGTCTGTAATTTCTGAATGTTACAAATGTAGTAGATTTATAATGACAAAACTTTAAATTAATTTAATTTAATGATTACCATTTTGAATGTGTAAAATGACAGTTGATAGATACTATCCTATTTGTGACTTATTCTGGATGTTTATAGTTGCAGTGAATGTGCAGATTTAGCTCATGCAAAGTTTTTTTAATTAATCTCTGTTGGGTATTATAAATTATGTTTAAAGACAGAAGTAAATATAGAGAAATTATGATAAATGGTTTTATTGTTTTGGGAAATAATATAAACTGCTTCATGTGTTTGAAGAATAGAAAGAAGTTGGCAGCCAGAGAGAAGATGAATGATTAAATATGGTTTAAACTTGTTTCTTTAATTAAAGAACTTCATTGCTGTGTGCAATATTCATAAATGTATTTTAAGTATAACATTATTTTTGAATTACCATTCATCTTTATTATAAAATATTGCTTGTATTTATCATTTTTTTTTCACCAACTACAGGGCTTTTATACATGTAGCCTAAATTGTGTGTAATCTTGAGAGAAGAATCTTCATGATGGTCTTCAAACTATTTGGATATTAGGTATTAGGTAACCCACATTTCCAACAACTAGCAGTATACATGAAACTCTTGATAGTGTTGGAATAGAATTAATTATTTTCCTTATAAAATAACAGTGGCTTGGTATATATACCATCATTTGACATAGGACATATTTAGATGTGGTTAGCAATAAGCTGTGTTATATTGTAACCTTTTATTCAAAATTGATAAATATAAATATAAAAATCTTTTTTTACCATATAAAATTTTGTACACAAAAATAAATCCACATCATACCAAAGAATGTTATAAATATATTTGGCCCATTATTTTATTGTTGGTTATTGTGTTCATTAATCTGTTTGCTTTATTCATATTTTAATTGCAGTTTATTTTAAATAATATTGTATTATGTAGGTGTAAAAGCAGTAAATAATCATACAAAATGCTCATAAGGAGAAATGGTATCAATCTGATGATAATTAAAAGTAGGATAATCATTTTAAAAATTGAAAATGGTGAAAATTGGTATGCAACAGCAATAATTATTTTGAAGACAAAGCCAGTGATTCAACATATGTAGTGTACCTATGCCTCAGAAAGCGATTGCTTAATGGATTATATGTATTTATGTTTACCATGTCAAAAATTAAAAGACATTTGAAAATATTTATTAATACATTTAGAGCTAATTGTAATAAATATGTTAACATAAGTAATATATTTTTGTGAAAAATAACTATTTTCTAAACCAAAAAATACTGTGAAAAGAGTGGTATTGTTTAACCAAATTTCTTTCATGTCTGACTTAATAGAAGGCAGGTGGGAGTCTCATCTGCTTCTGCATTCAGTCTGTTGCAATATATTGTTTGGATTGAAGTATACAAATGCATTATGGCCTCACACAGATGTGTAGATTATAACAGGTATAGCTAGAAAAAGCACAGTAGACGTACCAAGAACAAACTTAGTCTCTGAAAATACATATGTTGATATCCTAGGCCTGTTTCCTTAAAAAATTCTCAAAACAAAACAAAAATATACAAGCATCCATTTCATGAGCCACCAGAATGATGCCATCACATGTTATACAGCCTCTGGGAAACTTTGCCCTGCAGTTATGCAAGAATAACACTGTAAAAGGTATATAGTTTTAACCTGTGGATTCCCTGAAAGAATTTTAGGGATCCATGTAATCTGTAGACCATGTTTTGAGAACTGCTGTCTACATGATTGAAAGTAATCAGTAAGAGACATGGGTAGAAATTCTTTTGAATTTACAGCAAAGTCTGAGCATCAGTACCAGGTGTCTGTTAACTTTATACTAAAAGACTAAGAATTGGAGAATTTAAAGTCTGAAGCAGTGTGTAGGCTCTGTTGATCAAACTTGTCACAGGCAGCGATAGTTGTGTAGGGTTAAGCTTCTTTAGCTTCTTTGAACCTATGTGATTTCCAAATGGCAGGATGGATACCATAGCTGCTAAAAGTTTCATATGACCTCTGCAGAGATTACAAGAAGAGAAATTCTGTCTCATGACTAATTTTTAATGTAAATAAAACTAATATTTTGCATCAAAAAGACCGATGGGGTACATGTATCAGCAAGTTAGGAATACAGGATAACAATGTAACCTTCTATTTGACAGGACTGTATATAGGGACTAGTCATGTTAGATTAAGGAACAAAAAGGACTTAGCCTATTTATAAATAGTGGCTTCTGTACTGAGAATTTTTCTTAGTATAACACGTGTTTACCCCATTATGAAGTTGTGGAGGTTTTTGATACCTTTATATTAGCAGTTTGTTCATGTAAGGCATGGAGACAGGACAGACCTTCATTAGTACCTTGGTGGTAATTTTCATTTCTAATGTTGGAAATTTTAGCTGTAACACTGCTGATAAAACACTTTAGCCATTTATGTTTTTATGCTTGGAGATTAAAATAGTTTGTTTTTAATTTTTATTTAGACATTAAAAGGATCATTTTTCTTTTGTAGTCTTTGTATTAAATGTAACAGGTAATTTTCCTTTAGAATGAATATTAATCTTCAAGGTTATTTATTATACATTTTAAAAGTTTTTTCAATTACATTTTACATTCAATTTGGTTTCAAATGTACAAGATAAGGGTTAGATATGCTTTACAAAGTGCTCCCCTTGATATTTTCACCTGGAACCATACATAGTCATTATAATATTATTGACTTCTTTTCCTGTGCTGTACTTTACCTACTAATGACAGCTTTGCAACAGCCACAGCAGGGATGCTGAGTGGTGGTAGTGGTGGTGGTGAAGGGATTGAGTAGAAAAGAAAAAAAATAAGAGAAAAAACTCATGGACACAGACAACAGTGTTATGAATCTGGGGGCGTGGGAAATGGTGGGGGGAGGCAGAGGAGGGAATGGGGTCATAAATGGTGTTGACTGGAGACTTGACTTGGGGTGGCGAACACACAGTACAGTGTACAGATGGTTTGTTGCAGAATTGTGCACCTGAAACCTGCATGATTTTGTTAACCAATGTAACTCCAATAAATTCAATGAAAAGGGGAAATGCAACTAACAATCTGTACTTCTTAATCTCTTTGCTTTTTTTACTGAGTTCCCTAAGCCCCTCCCCTTTGGCAGCCATTAGTCTTTTTATCTCTGAGTCTGTCTCTGTTTTCTTTGCTCATGTATATTTTTCTTTAGATTCCATGTATAAGTAAAATCATATGATATTTGCCTCTCTTTGACCAACTTATTTCACTTAGAATAATGCTGTCTAGGATAATTTGTGCTGTCACAGATGGTAAGATTTCATTCTTTTTTATAGCTGAGTAATATTCAGTTGTATATATGTAACACAGCTGCTTTTTCACTTGCCTGTGTTTTTTTTTTAGGATTTTATTTATGCATTTTTTGAGAGAGGGGAATGGAGGGAGAAAGAGGGAGAGAATATTGATGTGCAAGAGATACAATGATCAATTGCCTCTCACATGTTTCCCCCTGGGGACTAGTCCACAACCTAGGCATGTGCCCTGACTGAGAATCCAATTGGTGACCTTTTGCTATGCAGGCCCGCACTCAATCCACTGAGCCGCACCAGCCAGGGCTCACTTGTCTATTTATGGTCACTTGGGTTGCTTCCATATCTTGGCTATTATAAATAATGTTGCATTGAATGTAGGGGTGCATATATTCTTGAATTAGTGTTTTTGGTTTTCTTCAGGTAAATCCCCAAAGATGGAATTACTGGGTCATAAGGCAGTTCCATGTTTAATTTTTTGTGAAACCCCCATACTGGTTTCAGTAGTGGCTAACCTGCATTGCAGACTGATGTAACCACTATTCATTCTCTATTCTCCACATACTTGTGAATACTTCTTTGTTCATTCATTGATGTTAGTGATTCTGACAGTTGTGAGGTGATATCTCATTTTGGTTTAATTTGCATCTTTTTGTTGATTAGTGATGCTGAGCATCTTTTCATATGCCTCTTGGCCATTTGTATATCCTATTTGGAGAAGTGTCTGTTCAGGTCCCTTGTTCATTTTTTTAATTGGACATTTTTTGTTGTTGAGTTACATGAGTTCCTTATAAATATGGATAATAACCCTCATTGGGTATATCATTGGTGAATGTCTTTTCCCATTCATTTTGTTAATGGATTCCTTTGCTGTGAAAACAAAAAAAAACAAAAAAAAAAAACCATTTTAGTTTGGTATCGTCCCACTTTCTTTTTTGTTTTGTTTCCCTAAGGCAGTTTTGTTTTAAGTATAACATTTGTATTTTTTCTAACAGGATTTATCAAAATTGTAATTATAAAGTATGGCAAAGACACTTGTCATATTAGCTTAAACTTCCTTTATAAGTCCTGCAAACAAATTCTTGTTTTTCCTGAGTGAAAACAAACTGCACTGCAGATCTATTGATGTTAAATTATTTGCTGAGATTTAACATGAATGGAAGCCTTAATTATTCAGAGTATACTTAGGCTGTGATGTGTAGATGATTTGTTCACTGTCTTTAATGGGACTTAGTCAAAATATATATAAATATTTGCATAAAGGGGAAGTGTTGCTAATATCTTTTGTATTATTGAATGTTACATATAAAATTAATTTTCCTTGGATGTGAGAAAGTTTTTCATCTTTCCTGTTTCTTCAAGTTCTATGAAATTGTCAATTTAATCTTTTCAGAATACAAGGAGAGTGGCACAAGTGTTGGGAAGCAGCATTCCTTACTGGCAAAATGTTTGTTTATCAGCATTTACATAATTCTCTACTAGTAAACAATAGATTAAATAGGAGAAAGGACAATTGATCTTGATATTGACACTTAGAGTAAAACTCTTACCTCATGTAAGAGCATTCTTGCTCACAATGCTTCCATGACATTCACCTGTTTTGTTTCTTGAATATGCTCACTCCTATCCTAGAGACCTTTGCATATGTTGTTTACTCTTTCTAGAATGCTTTATGGTTCTTTTGGATTTCTTGCAGGTCTCAGTTCAGTTGACACTTCTCATAGCACTTACTGATCCATATCTAAATTGATGTTGTATCCTTGTTTATTATTTGTTTCCTCTAAGTGGACTGTAAACTCCTTGAAGGCAGGAGCTTTGTCCTGTTGACTTCTATATCCAGCTCCTAAAAAGTGTCTGGCACACAGTAAGACTTTAAATATTGTTGTATGAAGGAAGGTTATATTTAAGTAGTTGAAAACATTAAAAAAATGTTGTGCCTTATTTTTAAATTATGAATGATTAATGTTGTTGCCCTCAAATAGTAATATTTTACTGTTCCTTGTTGTGGTGGATAAATTATAAGCTATCCTGTGTTTAATTCCAGTAGAGTTTGGTGGAAAAATTATGCTACTTTACAGAAGGTTGCTGTTAGATCATTTTGTCAATTAGTACTACGTAATTATTTCGTACAGTTTTAGTCAGCAATTTAGAAATAAACTTAGGTCCATGGGGCTTCCTGCTGCTCTGAGTAGGTCTCCTTCTACCAATGTTCAACTTTAGTTTGCCCACAGTCTATAGTGGACCTCTTAAAGGGTCTTTAATGGTGGTACAAATGCTTGGGCTTTTTCCTTAAGCAAGCACATTGATGTAATTAGAAGAAGCAGAAGGTACAAAAGCAGAGAGGCTTTTCTTTTCTTTTTTTATTATTTTTTATTTTTATTTATTTATTTATTTATTTCAATGTATGGTTGCTTTTCACCTGCCTCCAGCCACAGATATGACTGGAGACCTGGCTTGCAACCTGGTTATGTGCCCTGGCTGGGGAATCGAACCTGCAACCTTTGGGTTTGCAGGCCGGCACCTTACCCACTGTGCTACCAGCCAGGGCTATTTTTTATTTTTTTAAAGATTTTATTTCATTATTTTTAGAAAGAGGGGAAGGGAGAGAGGCAGAGAGGGAGAGAAACATCAATGTATGGTTGTATTTCACCTGCCTCCGGCCACAGACCTGACTGGAGACCTGGTTTGCAACCTGGTTGTGTGCCCTGGCTGGGGAATCGAACCTGCGACCTTTGGGTTCGCAGGCCAGCACCTTATCCACTGTGCTACCAGCCAGGGCCTCTTTTTTTTTTTTCTTTTTTTAAGATTTTATTTACTATTTTCTGAGAGAAGGGCAGGGAGGGAAGAAAGGAAGAGAAGCATCAATGTATGGTTGCCTTTCACCTACCTCCAACTACAGACCTGGCTAAAGACCTGGCTTGCAACCTGGTTACGTGCCCATGCTGGGAATCAAACCAGCAACCTTTGGGTTCACAAGCCTGTGCCAGTCCACTGAGCCAGGGCTCGCGGAGAGGCTTTTTAGTATGGTCTCTAAGTGAAAGCATGGTAGTCGTAAGTTATATAGCCCAGATCCTCCTTCAAGAAAGAGTTGCAGCCCAGCTGTAGGGAGGAAGGTAATCAGAAAGCTTTCAGCTGTCAGCTTCTTCAAGGTTGGCCTTTGCTACAAAGTCTCCTAGCCTAAGGCCCAGCACTTCCCAGGACAGCTCTTATCATGCAACTGACCCAGATGGAGGTATAATGGCCCAGACATTTTGTTCATACCTGAGACAAATTGTGACAAGTAATGTACCTCCAGAGATCCCTTCCAGGTTGCCTGAGGCTTTGTGAGGCCTATATCATAATTTGACTTCCTGCTTTACAGTCCTGCTTCCCCTCTTCCTTTCACAGGGTTTGATCCCTAATAAACCCCTTGTACCCCAAACTGTTTATGTCACAGTGATTTCAGATTTCAATGATTTTGGCCAACATTCATGTCAAAGCACTGTTGATAAGGAAGCATTCTCTAACAATTAACTCTGTGGCAAAGGCCATTGGAGCTGGTACTCATTTGGTGCTGCAAAGGATCTTGCTTGGAAACTTGGAAAAAGTGATGCCCATATTAAATGAGTAGAGATGTCAAGAGCTGTATGGCAGACAGTGGAGGAAGGGATCAAAAGGCTCAGAGAGATGAGCATGTTGAATGGATCTGCTGCATTAGGCATTCTTTTTATCAATTGAGCAGTAAGGAAATGTGATAATGAAGGGAGCTCCAGGATCATAGAGGAGTCTCAAGAGTGGCTGCTTACTGTAGTTAGGCATTGATGGTAGTAGATTCTTTTATGAAACTGGACTGTCTACTAGCAAGGGGATAATAGCACTCTGGAATAATAAAGGCTCAGGAGCAGCACTTAACTGTCAAACAAGGAGGCATATTTCTGTTGCTGCTGTACAAATTGCCATGTTGCTGCCGTACAAATTGCCACAAATTTGGCATCTTAAAACACCACTAATTTATTATCTCATAGCGCTGCATGTCAGAAGTTGGTACAGTGTGTCTCACTCAGTTGGTTCTTTGCTTCAAGTTTCATAAAACTGAAATCAAAACATTGGCAGGACTGCATTCCTCTTGGGGGTTCTAAGGATGAATGAATGCTTCCATGTTCATTAAGTTGTTGGCAGAATTCAGTTGGAGTTGTAGCTTGCTAGCTTTTGGTCATGGTTTCTTTATCTGTATCTGTTGTAGTTACATCATTGTGTTTTAAAACTGATTTCTGTTATATTTTTGCTTTATATTTCATTGAGTTTTGCTCTCATTTCCTTCCTTTTACCTCAGAGTTTTTCTGTTGTTCCTCTTCTGATATATTAACACTGATATGAACACTTTACTCACTCATTTATACCTTTTTTAGTTTTCTAATATTTACAATTAAGGCTATACGTTTTTCTCAAAAGACCTTCGGTGTTCCATCATCCAAATTTTGAGAGAGTGTTTTAATTATTATTTATTTTTAAGTGTTTTACTTTTCACTTTAGATTTCTTTGACTCATTAATTATTTGGGAATTGTTTTAAAGTTTGAAATATGGGCTTTGAAAGAGTTATCTGTTTGTTTTGTAAGTTTAATCACATATTGTGGTTAGAGAACAAGTTCCATGTGATAGCTGCTCTTAAAAAGTTTTGAAATTTGTCTTATATACCAATGCACAGCTATTTTTGTAGTATTTTATGTGTACTTGTAAGAATATACATTGGGTGAAGAATTCCTTATATTCTCTGTGTCATATGATCTATTAATGATCTGGCTTATTGTTATTTCTTACATTTACTTATATGCTTGACTGGTCAACAATAGAAAGAGGTATGTAGAAATCTATTGTGATGATAGATTTGCCAATTTCTTTTCCGGATTTGTTTATTTTTGCTTAATATAATGTTGAGATTATTTTATTAGGTTTACACACTTTTAGAATTACTGTGTCTTCCCAGTATACTGAACTTAAATCCTTATATAGTGACCTTTTCTATTCCATTTAATATCTTATTTTAAACTTTATTGATAATTAGTTAAATTTCTTTCCCCTTGTTAACATTTGACCAATATATCCTTTTCCTCCTTTCACTTTAGAACATTAGATGTCTTTATACTTTTGACATATCTTTTATAACAGCTGCAAGTTGGATATTTTTCTTTCTTTAAAAAGATTTTATTTAATTTTAAAGAAAGGGGAAGGGAGGGAGAAAAAGAGGGAGAGAAACATCAATGACATGCCCCCAACTGGGGACCTAGCCTGCAACCCATGCATGCCCCGCTCACCTGGAATCGACCAGGCAGTCTTTCCATTTGTGCGAAGATACCCAACCCACTGAGTTACACCAGTCAGGGTGGATTTTTTTTAGTTCATTTAATATTAAAATCTTTACCTTTTAGAATAATTGTGAGTTAATTTGTTTGTGCTACATTTTTCTCTTTTTGTTCTCCTCTCTTGCCTTTAAGAACAGTTGATTAAGTACCTTTTACCTGCAGCCTCACCAACAGAATTGTTAAACTTTTTTTTTTTCTTTCCTAACTTGATCACTAAATAATGGTGTTTCAGGCTATTTTTTCTTTTTTAACACGTGAAGCTGAGGATTTTTTAAAAAATTTGCTTTTTTCTTTCTGTGAAATGCCTGTTTCTGTCTTAACTTTGTACTATGCTTTCTGTTTTGGCAGAATGGATGGTGTTTTTAGTGATTTAGGGGAGCTTTGTATGAATTAGGAACATATACCCTTTGTCTGATGTGAGTTGCAAGCATTTTTACAGGATTATAATTTTGATTATTTTTTGCTAATAGTATTTTTATTGTTATATAATGGAATTTATTATTTCCTTAAAGACTTGAAAGTTAAATTTTTCCTCTTAAATATTTAATTTTTTAATAATTTATTCTCATACATGGTATGGGATGTGGGTCCTATTTTATTATTTATAACTAGTTATTCAGTTGTCCCATACTGTTTATTGACTACTCCATCTCCTTATTATTGGGAGATGCCATTTTAACCATATGTTATGGTCATATCTTAATTTTCATGTTTATTTTGATTTGCTTATGTACTTTCATGTTGCATTGGTATGCCTTTTTAGTCATGTGTCAGTTTAATTATTGAAGTATTATAACAGTTTTATTCTTAATTGGGCTATTCTTCCTCATATCTTTAGTTTTTTAGAGCATCTCAGTTTATCCTTATTTATCCTTACTTTTGAAATTTTATCATTTTCATTTGCAACATTCATCCCACAAAAAAACCTGAAACTTGTTGCTCTCTATATGGCTATTATATTGAAGTAAAAAGTTAACTGAAAGTAAATTGACATATTTATACTGAGGCAACCTAGCAAGAGCATGGTTTGTCCTTTAATTGCCTCAAGTCATCTTTTAATGTCTTTAAAGTGTTTTATATTTATTTTCTTATGGGTGTTATATGTTTTTAAAGTTTTTAAAAATTGGTTTTGTGAATCAGGATCTTTAAAACTGGTTTTGGTTTGTATATTAAATGAAAGTTACCGACTTTATATATTATATGTGATTTTACTCATTTGTTTATACCTTACCATCTTTTTCTGTTCTTTGTAAATTTTCTGTGAAGTTTTTTTTGGAAAAAAAGTTTAAGCTATGCAATAACAGCTTCAAGTAGTAATAGATTTACCTCTTAATTCAGAATATTTGTATATAATTTTCTTCATTTTGTTTAATGGTGTTGGCTAGTATGCTAATATGATGCTAAATGGTAGTGGTGATAGGGGATTTTCTTGTCTTATTTTTGACTTGGCAAATTAGTGGTATAGTTACACATTTCATGATGTTTTTCTTACTTTTATAGGCTTTTTCTAGTGAATTTCCACCACTGTACCCTTTTGCCATGCTCTGTACTTTTTCTTTCTACTGCATGGCAACCACTTTTGACAGCACTTACAATCTTTATTTATGTTGTTACACACCCTCATTGATTACTCCATCTTTTCCTTGTTAATTTGTAATACCTATGACTATATTTGTCTCCTAAATTTACTAAAAATGAAGTGCTGTTTTAATTACTCTCAATTTCTGCATGATTTCCAATAGGAGGAAGAAAGCGTTCCATAAACATTAGAAGTTCTAGTCAGAGGGTTCATTCAGCCTGAGAGTAGGAAGCATTCTGAGTTAAACCACACTGTCATTTTCCTTTGTCTCTGTATAGAATTGAAATACTTAGAGTTGGCCGGATTTGAGTGATTTTACCTGTCTCTTGGGGTACTGGCCATCATAAAACCAGCCTACTTAAAGCAGATATTTTGGTTGCAGTATTGTGTTTCATTTTTGATTTTTGTCAAAATTGCCTTTGTATTTTCAAGGCAATACTCCATAGTCGTCTAGCTTTTAATGTTGTTGTGGTGAAATCTGGTGTCATTCTGATTCTTGATCCTTTGAAACATTTGTTTATTTTTTACAAAAACCTTTAGTCTCTTCATCCTGATAATGTTTTGGCATGGATTTCTTTTAATCCATTTTGCTGGATACATTGGTGGGGGATTCTCTTGATATGGATCATGTCCTTCACTTCTGAGAACCTTTCTTGAATGTATTTGATTAAAAATTTTTTTCTTTGTTCTCTCTTTTGGAGGGGCGTAGCTCCAATTATTTAGTTGTTGACATCTTAGATTGATTCTCTAAATTATATTTTCCCTTCTACTTTTTGAAAATTTTTTATTTCTACTGTCTGAATTTTATAAGGTTCTTTTTTTTGAATTCTATTACTCTTTTTGAGTAGCATATGTTCTTGTCTCATGGATGTAGTATTTTCTCTCATGTGTCTGAGGATAAAAATGGGCAAGATAAATTTTTTCTCAAGCTGTTCTCTAATGCATGTCTTCCTTTCCTCCAAGTTGTCTTTTTTAATTTTGGTGTTTTTTTTTTTTTTTTTTTTTTTTTTTTTTTTTTTTTTTTTTTTTTTTTTTTTTTTTTTTTTTTTTTTTTTTTTTTTTTTTTTTTTTTTTTTTTTTTTTTTTTTTTTTTTTGGCCTTTTTCTTTCTTTCTTTTTAATAGTAAAGATTTTCTTTAAATGTCTAGCAATATTTGCCTCTTTGTGAAATTGAAAGTAACTGTACATGGGTAGGAGTTGTCAGCTGTTTATGTCACTATTAAATGATCTGGTGGGGCTTTTTGTAGCTGAATTCCTTGTTGATATCATTAGATTGTTTCTTACACTAGATTGATTATATAATAATGTTTCTTTCCCAGCTTCCTGGATTCTGGAGTCAAGAAGAAGAAAATCTCAAAAGTTTACTTTGTCAACTTTCAGTTAATCTTTATGCTTTAAATATGTTTTTTCAATACCTTCTCCCCCTTTTTTTATTCTCTCTAGAAAATAGACCTCAGTTCCTCTGCCTGGATGAGAAAGGAGGGATACTTGCCCTGATATTAAGTGTGAGGACAGCATCTGGAAGTATCTTCTTCATACAGACTTTGATAGCCTACTTTTGTTCTCATTCCTAGAAATTCCTAATGTCAACCAGTTTTGTGCCTTTTGAGGGTATGACAGTGTAAGTTTAATTGCTTCCCAGCTTTCTTCTGTCTTTCTCCATTGCTGCTTAGGATTCAGCTTTCTTGGACTTGTTTGAGATGTTAAGGGACAAAAGTCATCACAGCAAGGATGGCACAGGGAAAACCTGTAAGGAACTTAGGTCCATAACAGTGTTGAGTTTTAATTAACTAATCCTCTAGCTGATGTAGCTCTAGACATTTTGTTATATGACATCAAAATTCCTTTTTAATAGAAAATCAGTCAACATGACCATTACTTGTAGCTAGCTTAAATAAATAAATAAATAACCATTACTTGTAGCTAGCTAAAATTTTTTTTTTTTAAACTTAAGTAAATAAACATTCTGAGGCTCAAGTTTCATAAATATTAAAGCCCAAAACTCTGGGGGTTTCTGAGAAGTTAGTAATTATTGTTTTTCACTAAAATCAGCTGAATTGGAAATTTATATCCTGTTCTTTTATTATTGTTGCCTTTGTCCATAACTTGAGTGAATCTGGCATTTTAGTTGTTAGGTAAAACTGGTAACTTTAATCTTTTGTTTTGATAGGATTCAAGTTGACCTGACATTTTAATAAATCTGATTCCTAGGACTGACTACAGAAACAGCTTATTTGTTGAAATATGTACATTTTCTTTATTAAATTGATTTTCTTTTTTTATCTGTGACTTGTCTTGCCAATGCTTTTGAAGCACATGTTTTTGAAATGGTGTTGCATTTTTAATTAATATTTTAGATGCAAAGGTGACAGTTTAAAAGATTGTTTTGTTAGTGGCTTATCCTTAAAAGCAAGTGGCATTTGGTTTTATTTTACAATAGAATTTAATCTTACATGTTTTTAGTTAAAGTAATGTTAACCAAAAAATCTCTTATTGAACTATTTGTGGTGAGCTTTTTAAGGATGTTTAAGATTTCACATGCAGTTTAACTGATCACAGATGAAGTTGTAAATTAATACCTCATGAGCGTATTTGACTGCAGGGCATTGTTTGTGAATCAAAACTGCTTTGTTCTGTAAACTGTGAAAGAGGTTTAAGCATATGGATTAAAATTGCACGTACTTAATGAAAACACACTGTAGTTGGATCATTTAAAGTGTACTAAAATATTATGAATAGCCATCAATTGTAATAATTCCCTTAAGCTTTTAAGGGTTGTAATATTTAGTTTTATTTCTTTGTTGGATTTAACCACCTTACTAAGAAATTATTTTTGTTGCTTTTAAAGCTGTATACAGTAATAAGAACAGTCATTGATACAGTATGGTTATGAGAACAGCTAAAGTTTTCCAGAAAGCATGTATTTTTGCAGAAGTGTTCATAGTTGCATCATATATGTACATGAGCTTTTTCCCTTGTTTTTATTTAAGCCATTTTCTTACCAGAACCTATAGAATGAATAATTGTTCATTGGTATCTTCTTGTATAAGATTATGAAATATGTGTTGTTTAGTCTAAAATCAGGGTTTTTTGTTTTTGTTTTATAATAGGTGAAAGTCACCTGGTGTAAAATGTACTCTTCTGACCGTGATAAGCTATGAATTATCTATTGAAACAAAATACCAGAAAATAGTCAGGGAAGTCTTATTCTGGAAGACAGTAGTAAGTTAGAAGTAGAAGTAAGCTTTGTGAACTTAGTCAATAAGGCAAATACTAGGTAATGCAAAAAAAAAAAAAAAAAAAAGAAAGAAAAAAGACTGTTGGGGAACTTTTGTAATGTCACCCTTTTAAACCTCTTCACATTTTTTGAAAATTTTGGTACTTGTTTTACAAATATTCTGTTCTACTTATTTTTCCCCCCATAAATTCATTAGTTTGTTTTAATTTTTATTTTAAGCTTTTATTTATTATTTTCAGAGAGAGGAGTAGGGAGAGAGGCAGAGAGGGAGAAAGACATCAATGTATGGTTGCCTTTTGCCTGCCTCCAGCTACAGACCTGGCTGAAGACCTGGCTGAAGACCTGGCTGGAGACCTGGTCATGTGCCCTGGCTGGGGAACCTAACCAGCAACCTTTGGGTTCACAGGCCGGTGCCTTATCCACTGTGCCACTAGCCAGGACCTTGTTCTGTCTTCTGAGTTCTGATGTGGATGACATTCCCAGCACCAATTATCACATTTCCTTAAACTCCTTTATTTAACTACCTTTATCTTCATTCCATTTGAGCAATCCTCTTTTTATATTCTGAACCTAGTTTGTCCAGGACTGCTTTAAAGAAAGTCTGTGTCAGCTTCCTGTTTAGCTCCTTCATATTTCATATTTCTCTTTATCCAGCTGAATGACATGGTCAGTTATTTCATTTACATTTTATTATTACCTTCAATTCTCTTTTCCTTTTGACCCTGCCAGTTTCTAAATCTGGGTCGGTTTTAATTGTATGCCTTGCTTCTTGACTTTTTATAACAATTAACTTTGTCATAGTAAACATTTTCAGTCATTCCTGATCCTTCTTCTTAAACCTTCATAGATCTTTTACAGCTCTTATTACCATTAGACATGGATCTTAAATCTCATCTCTCTTTGATATTTTCATGTTGGATACCTTAATCATCATATTTTGCATTAAGCACTGTAGCACTTTTCTTAATCTGCTTCTATTTCTCTATTGGTTCTCTCTTTCTACCTTTTTCTGTCCCAATTAACATGTGAGGAATCAGATCCCCATCAAACATTCCCTTCCCCCTTAATTAAGGGAAGTCTCCTTCATTAGCAATTCTCAGTTGAGATGCCAAATCTTCTAGGTCTCTGTGCAGTGTGTGTTTGGTTCTGAAAACACCCCCAGTGATTCTTTTACTTCTTTCTGAAGTCCTAAAGGGTCTCTTGCAAGACTTCCTCAATTCCATTTTCTATAGTGTTAGGAGTCATCTTTCTGAAATGTGGATGTGTTCACTTTACAAATGTATAGTAATTTATTTTTTGCAAAATACTGGTTTAGCTGCTGGAGTAAGGAAGATGAATGCTAAGGTGTTTGCCTTTGAGCAAAATATTGAGAACACTACATCCATCATTTACTGAAACTTTTATTAAGTGTTAGGCACTTACTGCACTTACCTTATAGATGTCCTTCAGTTTTGTTACTTTTAAGTCACTGCACAGATGAGCAAAGTGAGTCTCAGAATTTTGAGTAGTCACACAGCTAGTAATTTAATGTGATAAGTGTTAAGAAAAATACTTAAAAGGACACCCCTGAGAGCATTGAGGAGAGATGCCTAGTTTAGGATCAACAGTTAAGATAGGTTTCAAAGAAGATGATGCCTTAAACTGAGCCTTTAAAACAAACTATGAAGTTAGTTAGACAAAGAAAGCAATGGACATGTAGAAAGCTATGTATGCGGCCTGGTTATACTTGTGGACAGTCTTTGCAAAAGATGTGCAGAGATAAGAGAAAGGATTTTATGGGAACAATTAAATATGATTGAAGCATAGTGTTTGAGCTGGGGCATTGAGAATGATTTTAGTAGATATAAAGGCATTAAATCAGATTGACATATATGTATATGTATATGTATATGTGTGTGTATATATATGTATGTGTGTGTATATATATATGTCTATATATATTAAAAGATTAGGGTTTTTAAAAATGTAATTTTTTTTTAGTATGCAATGGGAATGATTTTAAATAGAGTTAATTATTGGTTAGATAGTGTAGAGGATGGAATAGAGCCTTTTTGCAAAGACCAGTTAGACTGTTGGAGCTATGATGGTTAAAATTAGTTCAAATGAACACATATTTAAAAAGTAACTAGAAATGAGGCCCTGAAATATGGCAGTGAGATTTTAAGGGAAAGAGGTGGAACTCAAGACAACTGGGAGATGTTATCAACAGAGTTACTGTTGTAAAAAGTGAGGGGGAGGAATAATTTCTTAGGTTACTCAGCTTGGGAGAGTGGTTGTGTCAACCTGAGATAAAGCATATTAATAATTATGTAGTCATAATGTATTACAGGACTTCTTAGGGCCTTAATAGGCTCTCAATAAATCCACACAAGCTGCTCTCTCATTGTTTCCCAGTTTTTTATTGAAATCTTTTCTTTAAACATCTTGGTGAACTGTAGGCATTGAGACCTTTTAATTTATCAAGCCTCAATTGAGTGTACAAGAGCCCAGTTATATTCTGGGTCCTGGATGGGAGTAGAGTGGAAGTTCTAGAGCTTAGCTATCTAGTTAAGCTTTTAGTTTAAATAGCTTCTTAACTTCCAGTTTTTGTATTCCACATCACTGAAAACAAACTTTTGTGACTAACAAAAAAATGACCATAATATATGGAAGTAAATTTTTAAAACTTCACTATAGACTCATTCACCTGAAAGTTTCGTTTTTTTTGCCCAAATTTATAAACTATTAAAATATTGCAAAAAAGAAAAAAACTAATGGACACAGACTGAACAGTGTGGTGGTTGGAAAATGGGGGGAGGTAGAGGAGGGTATGGGGGGATAAATGGTGATGGAAGGAAACTTGACTTGGTATGGTGAACACACAATACAGTGTACAGACAATGTTTTGTGGAATGTGCAGCTGAAACCAGTATAATTTTGTTAGCCAGAGTCATCCCAATAAATTCAATAAAAAGGGAGAAAAATATTGCAGTGAAGTCGAATTGTGCCTTTGGAGTGAAACCTTGGTAACTAAGATCTTAAATGAGCATTTCTTTTTTAAAATCTATGAAAGTTATTTTGCTGTAAATCATTGAAGAGATTATTTATATGAAAAGCAAGTAATGTTTTATAGGCCTGTATTGAGGTTGATTAGGGGAGGGTACATATTTTGAAAATTATGCCAATAGGTAGGAAATGAAAATATCGGAGTGAAGTAGTTCACACTTGATTGAATTGAACTGGAATAATGTTGTAGCATAAAAGCCTGGATTAAGCCAATTTATTGCAACTCAATACACACACACACACACACACACACACACGCACACATACACACTATGTAAACAAATATACATTTGCTGAAGTCTTATGGCTACTTTCATAAACTACATATCATTTTTCTTATGGCACTCTGCTTTATACATTGCAGGTGTTTGATAAATATTTGTTGAACTGAACTAAATAAACATTTCGCTTCTTAAAACTATACGAAGATTAAGCCGAAGCAAACATTTCCTTTGAGCTATGATGGTTAAAATTAGTTCAAATGAACACATATTTAAAAAGTAACATGTTTCTTATGGATGAAAAAATAATTAAAATAAAATGAAAACATGCAAAGATCATCAGTAATTTCACCATGAATAGAATACTTTTGTTATTTTGTATTCCCTTCCAACTTACTTTTCTGTTAAAAATGGTACTACATTTGTAAAAGATAAGAGTACTTCAGGAAAGTTGCTGTCAGTTTACTTGAATTGGCATCTTTTAAACAAGGTGGCTCTGATGTTATCTCCTGTAGTGAATCCTTTAAAATGATTTTTAAAACTTTTTTCTTCTCCCCTGAAAATAAAGGAACAATATTCTTCTTTGTGGAAAAAGGAGAGAAGATGTAATATGTAATGTCATAGTATACCTGAAAATCAATGCATTTCTGTAGATATATAGACAATTAATAGTACGTACTTTCTTAAATATTTTTACACTCTCAGGATTCTTGGCTACTTGTGACAGGAAACCTAACTAGCACTGCTTAGGCGAAAAATGGAATTTAGTAACTCAAATCACTAAACTATACACACACACACACACACACACACTCAGAATCATGAATACAGTTGGGCCTTAGGGATGACTAAAGTCTGAGGACTCTAAAGCTATCAGATTTTTCTTTCTTTAGTTCTTTCCTTTGTCTCTGAGTTATCTTCAATTCAGACTGCTTTTTTATACTTCTTCCTCTCTTTGCTTTGACTTACTGTGCCTGTAATGGTCTTGTGCTAACTTTTCTTCTTACCCATTTGAAAAGGTATCTGTACTGTTGATTAACAAGTAATTTCACATGTTTTTACATTTTTTATTTTATTTATATGTAAGATAAAGATCCAGAAAAGTAGTTTGGTTTAATAGTTTTATAAAATTTACTATGTATCTCACTGTTCTTCAAAACAATAATCTCAAATGAAATAACAGTGATTTGATTCTCATTTATTTAATGGCTGAAAAACCTTTCATTTTACACAAAAGAGCAGTAAATAAATTTTAGTATTTGTAACCAGTGTTCATACTCTAGAGCCTTAAAACACATATATGAAGGAGATAAGTGTACCTAAAGATGAGAAAAAACTATTTTTTTGTGACTTAGAAAGTTTTCTTCATTTTTGCTTAATGTGTATTTTAAACAAACGGACTTTACATTGTTCCAGTGTTTGGTTTTTTCCTGATCACTGAATGTGTTACATGTATTTTTTTAAGGTGACTCTCTAACATTGCTCTTACAGACTAAAGAGAGGCACTGAATTTTCTAATGTAGAAGAGGTTATATTTAGCTGTTGGTATTTCAAGTTGGAACACTTCATTCTACTGTGCCTTTAGTTAATAATGAGTCATCTGGAGAAAATGGGCTGCCTCTTGCTTTTAGGCAGAGTCTGTAGCAAATAATAAATTAAACACTGGAAGATTTTCTGCCAAATAACAAACTTAAAATGGAAAATGTTTTGTAGTTCATTTTATTGACCATATGTAAAATATATGCTGAAGGATAGAGAAGCATTGTGCTCATTATTATCTTCAGCTGATACAAGTACAAAAAATTAATAGTACTGATATTAGCTATAATAAAAAGAAAGCATTTTCTGTTAAAACATTGCTTAGATTGTTATCAATTATAGACAAGTGGGAAGTCAGGATAAGCTCTGAAATTTTTAAATTTACAGATATATAACAGTGGTCAAATGTTAATGATAACTGTTAGTAAGTGGTAAAAATATTGTATTAAAGTATTGATTTAAAAAAGTCAACATTACATTTGCTTAATTTTTTCTCTAATATTTGTGGTAAAATATACATAACATAAAATTTATCATTTTAACTATTTTTTAAGAAACATTTGAAGACCTAATTGGCTTTATTTCATTGAATCATACTGAATCCCAACTAGTAAGTAGTTGGGAACTCCCCATCTTAATATTTTTAAGTGTACAGTTCAGTGGTATTAAATACATTCATAATGCTGTGCAACCATCACCATCATCCACCTCATAACTCTTTTCATCTTGTAAAACTGAATCTCTTTACCCATTTAATAATAACTCTTCTTTCCCCCCTTTCCTGCAACGGCTGGGAACCACCATTCTGCCTTTTCGTTATCTAGGGTTTTGACTACTTCAAGTACCTCATAGAAGTAGTGTTACACAATATTTGTTTCATTTTTGTGGCTAGTTTATTACTTTTAACATAATATTCTCAAGGTTCATTCATGCTGTAGTATCTGTCAGAACTACCTTTCTTTTTAAGGGTGGAAAATATTCCATTGTATGTATACACAACTTCGTGTGTATTATCTATTCATTCATCCATGAACACTTGAGCTGCTTCCACAGTTTAGCAATTGTCAACAATCCTGTGGTGAATATAGATGTACAAGTATCTCTTTGAGACCCTGCTTTCAATTCTTAAGGGAATATACCCAAAAGTTGAATTGCTGGATTATATAATTCTATTTTAATTTTTTTTAAAAGATTTTACTTAATTATTTTTAGAAAGAGGGGAAGAGAGAGGCAGAGAGGGAGAGGGACATCAATGTATGGTTGCCTTTCTTCTGCTTCCAGCCACAGATCTGACTGGAGACGTGTTTTGCAACCTTGTTATGTGCCCTGGCTGGGGAATCGAACCTGTGACCTTTGGGTTTGCAGGCTAGTGCCTTATCTACTGTGCTACCAGCCAGGGCTTATTTTAATTTTTTGAGGAACCACTATACTGTTTTCCAGAGTGGCTGTACTATTTTGCATTCCAACCAACAGTACGCAAGGATTCTAATTTTTCCATATCCTTGTTTACACTTGTTACTTATTTTTATTTTTATTGGGTTATTTTATTTCCCTTGACAATTAAGTCTTTTCTGTTTTTTTTTTGTTTGTTTGTTTTTTTGTTTTTTTGATAGTGACCATCTTAATGCATATAAATGTGAGATAGTATCTCATTACAATTTTGGTTTGCACTTCAACAAAAAAAGATGTTGAGCATCTTTTCTTGTGCTTATTGGCCATTGTGTATATGCTTTAGAGAACTGTTTATTTAAATCCTTTACCCATTTTTTAATCAGGCTGTTTGAATTTTTGTGTATGTGTTTTAGGAATGCTCTATATATTTTGGATATTAATGCCTTATGAGACATATGATTTTTAAATATGTATTTTTCTCTCATTCTGTGGGTTGCCTTATTATTCACTTGATAATTGCCTTTGATAAACAAAAGTTTTTAAGTTTCATGAAGTCCAGTTTGTGTTTTTATTTGTTTGTGTTTTTCATGTCATATCCAAGAATTATTGCCAAATCCAATGTTGTGAGGTTTTGCCTTATGCTGTCTTCTAAGAGTTTTATAATTTTGGTTCTTAAATTTAGGTCTTTGTCTATTTTGATTTAATTTTTGTATATGATGTTATACAGGGCCTAATTTCATGTTTTTTCATGTAGATACCCTGTTTCCTCAGCACTGTATTTTGAAAAGACTGCCCTTTCCCCATTGATGGTTTGGCACCATTATCAAAAATCTCTTGACTATATGAGTGTATCCAGAAAATATCTAGCCATGTATTATGAAAAAGAGACATTTACTGAAGAAGATATAAAATAAAGAAACACACACAGGACAATGACTTCTTAGTCCCTTTCAAAGTAGGCACTTTGGGCCCTCACACAGTTCTCCTAATCACCATCAGCTGTCCTTTTGTATTTTCCTAAATGTCATTGATGGTCTGAAATCTCTTCCCTTTCAAAAGTGATTTTAGTTTTGGGAAAAGCCAGAGTTGCAGGGCACCAAATTTGGGCTGTAGGGGGCTGAGTCACCTGGGTGATTTGGTGTTTTGCCAAAACTCTGCAGGAGATGTAATGCATGAGTAGATGTGTTGTCATGATGAAGCTGCCAGTCATCAGTTGCCCATAGCTGCACGCTTCTGAATCATTGAATAGTTTCTGCAGAGGAATGTTCAAGCTTAACACAAAATTTGATGCAGATGCATTGCTCCACTTGCCCAGTCATTTTGACTGCGTTATCCACACAGTACACATGCTTACTTAATAGCGTCTACTGCCCCCATTGATGAGTACAATGAAGTTGTCATTGTTCATGCATGCACATTCCAGGTCATTCTCCTTGGCTGCCAGGTGACATAGAAGTCATGCAAACTGTCCTTGGTATGCTATCAATGGTTGGACTTTTCCTGGACAGACCACTTGCATGTGAGAGTTTATTTCTGGCTTCTTTACGCTATTCTATTATTCTGTAAGTCTTGCCTTTATGCCAGGCCACACTGCTATGATTATTGTAGCTTTGTAATAAGTTTCGAGATTAGGAAGTACAAATCTTCAGCCATGTTTTTTGTTTTTGTTTTTGTTTTTTTCCTTTTTTAAAGATGTTTTGGCTTGGAGGTCCCTTGGGATTTTGTATGATTTTTTAGGATGGGTTTCTCTGTTTCTGGAAAAAAGTCATTGGGATTTTGAAAACGTACTAAATTTTATGGTTTTCTTTGTTACTACATATGTAATTTAGTATGAAAACTTCACAGTTTTAGAAATTTTTTGATTCACAGTGGAGGGTCTACTGACCTCAGATAAGAACGGTTTTTAAATGGGGACTGTGAGAAACTACACAGCAGAAACAACCTTCTCCCCCTTCTCTCAGATCTAGCAAAAGCTCATGGGTTAACCTGTATGATTTAAAGGGGAGAAAATATTTACCCACTGCTTGGTTTGTACTGAGCTTGAACATTCATTCATATGCTGTGTGATACCATCATCATTATTATTGTAAATAATAATATTAACTGAACTACTACCTTATAACTCTTCTCTTTACTTAGAAGAATTTGTACAGTGTAATATCCTCATCAATGAAATTTAGACCCATGTCTTATTTTCTTCCATTTCCACTTGTACTCCTAATCAGTAGGTATGAAAAAGGCAATTGGAATTGCTTTTATTAGGAAAAATGAATTATGACTTGCCTCGCATTCCCTTTTATTACCCTGAAAATCTTACCCATCTAATTTTGACCACATCTATAAATGACCTGATGAAACAATACAAAAGATACAGTAACATGACCACCCCTGTTTAAGGAGGTGTTAGTTGATGGGCATACAAGGTTATCATGATGATTTCTGTTAAAAGCTTGTCCAAATTAATCACTGTGTACTTTGAAATACCTAAGTTATTCCTCTAAAACATCTGTCAACAGTTTGGCAATTTATTGATCTGGATACCCTGAAAGACTAACCTTCTGTTTCAGATGACCCATTTAAGCTTTTTATAATTCTAACTCATCAAATCGATTTAACATTTCTACAGCATAGGTACTATTAATTTCCCCCTTTTACGAAAGGGAGAGTAATACAGAGAAGTAAAGTAACTTACCCTAAGTAATACGGATGGTAAGTGGCGGGGGCCTGGATGAAGGTAGGCTAGCTCCAGAGTGTGTGCTTGTAACCATTTGACTTTGTTGTCTCCTGCCTAATCTAGGATCCAGTGCTTGGGAAAGAGGGTTCGGAACTAGTTGATTACTGTAGTAGGTAATGTGGATGAATGAGAAGGTGGGAAGGGTAGGAGAAACAACATGGAGGATGTATTGAAGTGTTCCCTGTTTCACATGTGCTGCAATAAACTTCCCGGGTAATGACTGGAGTGTCCATTAGAGAAGGCAGGGTTTGCATTATGGGTGAGGGACCTGTAGATTGGGGGCCAGCAGCATCCTGCCCTTGCACCAGTGGATAAGAACAGGAAGTTATCTATGTCAGCCTAAAAGGGATGGTTACAGTTCAAGAAAGCTACTATCTTTATTTCCTCATTTCAAAAGGGGGAGGGAGAGGTGGAGGAAGAGGAAGAGGAGGATGTGGGAGATACCAATTCTAATTTTGGGTACTTCTATATATGTCAACAGTGATTGCGCATTTTATTTATTTAAAAAAAGATTTTATTAATTATTTTTTAGAGAGAGGGGAAAAGAGAGACTGAGAGGAAGAGAGACATCAATATATGGTTGGCTTTCACCTGCCTCCAGCCACAGACCGGGCTGGAGACCTGGCTTGTAACCTAGTTGTATGTTCCCTGGCTGGGAATCGAACCAGTGACCTTTGGGTTCGAAGGCTGGTGCCTTATCCACTGTGCCACCAGCACAGGGCTGATTGCACACTTTAATTTTCACATCTGCACAATATTTTGTTCCTCATGACTTCTTGTGGAAATGAAAGGAGATAGCATGAAATACAGAAAAGTATAATTATACTGGAAAAATAGGAAATTTTAAGGTCTTAGAATTCAGATATTTTATGTAAGATATCTGGTTGAAAGTAAATCTGTCAGGTCTTGGTCACAGAAGACTGTATCACTAGTACCATGAACTGTGGAGTTTTTTCTTTTTTCTCAAGTTTATTATCTATCTACCTATCTGTCTTTCAATTAATATATCTATCTAGAGGTATTGTGAGCTTAGTGTTACTTGCTATACCAAGACATTGGCCCTTTACTTGTTTTATTCATTTACAAAGATCATATGGAATATACTGCAGGAGAATTTATGAGCTTTTTGATTTTACCTTAGTAAAGCCTGTATTTTGGTTCTCCCTGCACATAGCAATGAGGATATAGGCTAGTTTCTGCCATGGGAAGATAGTACCTGTTGTGAAGTCTGTATCTTTTTTTTGCAAGTTTCAGGGAAGTATTTCTTTGCAGTGAGGTGGAATGTGTCCTGTGACATAACTCTGTGTCCTTAATCATAGCAATTTTGGAATATTGGAGAATCAGTCATGTTTGAGAGATTGATTAACTGATTTGTTCTTTCAGCATTTACTTAGTGAATGTGCTTTTTTTCTTTTTTTTAATGTATATCCTTTGTACAAAGGGCCACAAAACAGAATATAGCCACATATCAAACAACTAGTAAAAGTAAGGTTTATTCCCAAATGAAAGTAGTTTAGAATTAGGAAATCTGTTAATGTGATTTAGCATGCTCCACACAGCTGCTTCCCAGAGGGCTTCTAATTGTTTGCTTAGCAACTCCAGACTAGTTAAACCAACAAACTGGCTATTTGGTGGTGGAGCCACACTTGCTCAAATGAGGCCTGATCCTTTACAAGTTTTTTCTTCCTGGGGTACTCTTAAGTCAGCCCTAGACTATCATACAGAGCTTTCTTAAATTTTGCAGACTCTTTTATCATAGTTAATTATTATTATTATTTTTTAGATTTTATTATTTTGAGAGAGAGAGGGAAAGGGGGACAGGCAGAGAGGGAGAGAGACATCAGTGTAGGGTTGCCTTTCACTTGCCTCCATCTAAAGAGCTGGCTGGAGACCTGGCTTGCAACCTGGTTATGTGCCCTGGCTGGGAATCGAACCAGGTTAATCATTCTTATATGTTAAACTTTTCCTATTTTCCTTTGTGGTTTTGATCGCTTAGTTGGACCCAGACCAATGTACCATATTAGTACATTTTTGGGGAAATTTTATAGGATTATTTTCATAGATGCTAAAAAGCCTTTTCAAAATTCAACATTCATTCTGCTTTTATTAAGTTTTTATGAACTGAAGTATAACACACATAGAAAAGTATACAAATCATAAGTGTACAGCTGAAAGAATTACCTCAAAGTAAACATACTTGTTTAACCGCCATATAGTTCCAGAAATAGAAATTGGCCAACAGCCCAGAAGTACCCTTGGGCCCCCTTCTTCCCAAAAGGTGTTCACCATCTTGACTTATAACACCAGAGATGAACTTTTTTTTAACTTTAAATAAATGGAATCATAAGGACATGTTTTTTTGTCACTTGCTTCTCTGGCTTCTCTTTGTGTAACTTACCCACATAATTGTGTGCAGTAGTGCTTTGTTCATTTTCTTTAATGTGTCCTATTCCACTATATAAATCCATCTCAATTTACTTTTATATTTTGCTTTTGATGGATATGTGGGTTGTTTCTAGTTTGGCTTTATTACAAATAGTGATAGTAATGGACGTTCTTGTTTGTGTCTTTTGGTGTTTATATGCACACAGTTCTGTTGGAGTTATGTATAGGAATGGAAATACTGTATGCTTGTCTTAAACTTTACTAGATATTGTCAAAAAGATTTCCAAAGTGGTGGTGTCCTATCAGCATGGCTGAGCATTTCTGCAGTTTTACCTTTTTTTTTTTTTCAGGCTTTAAAATTTTTGTTTTAGCCATAATGGTGGGTAAGTAGTGGTATGTCATTATAGTTTTAATTATATTTTCTTGATGATGACCACCAAGGAAGTTAAGCATTTTCTTATTCATTTATTGAACATTTGGATATACTTTAAAATAATTACACATTTAAGTTCTTTTTCACAGTTTTCTATTGTGTATTTAATAATTTTTGATCAGGTCATAGGAATTCTGTATATATTCAGGCTACGGCCCATTTTGATTGGCAAATGCCTTCTCAGACCCTGGGACTTGCTTTTTCACTCTCTTAATGGTACCTTTCAATGAACAGATGTTCTTCATTTTAATGTGGATACTCTTTCTTCTACCCCCCCCCCCTTTTTTTTTTTTTAACTCTTTGGGTGATTTTTGCCTCTAGTTGGTGTTATTTCTTTCTTGAATGTTTGATAGACTTCATTGATAATGCTGTGTAGATCTGGAGGGTTTTTCTGTGGGATTATTTAATTTCATTTAAAAGAATTAAAAGACTTTAGATTTTTTCATTTATTCAGCTTTGCTACAATTTGTATTTGTAAGTGTACAATTTGTCTAAATGTTAAAGAGTATTGGCATACCCTTGTTTATGATAGTTTTCTGTGATCTTTTAGTATGTATATAATCCGTAGAGATGTACTCTTTTGTGTTTCTGCTAATGGTTATTTTTATGTCTTTGTAAGGGTTTATCAGTTTTATTAGCCTTTTTAAAGAACCAAGTTTGGTTTTGTTGTTCTACTGTAGAACATGCTTATTTTTTCTTGTATTTCTACACATTCATCTCATCTCTTTGTTTCTTTGGGTTTAATTTGCTTTTCCACCACTACGGCAGTGTTGAGTAGTTGCTTCATTCACACTGTTGCTTGGCACACTACACAACAGTGCTGCAGTTGTAATTCAGTGGTGTTTCAAGTGTCACATGTATTGCTGTGCCTTAACACTTTATTTTTATTACTAGTACCCATTATGCCAAAACAAGGAAAGGAGAGAAAAGGGACTTTGAATCTTTGAATCTCATGGTTTTAAGGGAGAGGGAGCCCTGAATTAAGTTAGATGGTAAAATATTTGGCTTATTATATTCTATTAAAAGAATACAATATACATTGCCATTACCAAGCTAAGCATTTATATAATATTACAAACTCACAGAAAAGCAGTTCTCATAAAAATTAGAAAATTTAAAATATATCATCACAGCAGTTTTTCACAAACACAAAGAAAAGTAAAAGTGAGGTTGCAACCAAAGTGAGGGTTAGAGTGGCTCATTTGGTTAACCAAAGAGAGCCATTTACCAGTGGTGAGTTAACTATACTGTGCTATATTGTAGCAGCCTAGGAAATGTGTTCATAGAAAATAAATTTATTTACAACCAAAAGCGTTTAAGAAAGAGGTGGCAAACACAAGGCCAGCAGGCTGAATCCGGTCCTCCACCTTGTTTTATCTGGCCAGGCACCTTCCGCCCAGCACCTTAACTGTTAAGGAATGGTTACATTTATACAGCCCTAAAATTATGTTAGGCCCTTTGAAGGCAACTGCAAGGCTGATGTGGCCCCTGATGAAAATGAGTTTGACACCCCTGCTAAGAATTGAGAATGTTGGTAGCAACAGCAATAACCAATTTAAGAAGATAATGATTTTGAGTGATTTTCCCTGGTTCTTGATAAGTCAACAGATGTTTACTGATGCTGCTCAGTTTTTATTTATTAAAAGAGTTAGTAATGCTGAGTTTAAAGTGACTGAAAAATTAATCTCCATGAAAAACTAGAAAATCTGCAGGCAACAGTTTTAATATATGTAGCCTGTAGATGAGATGATTCTATATATAGAAAATCCTAGATACTCCACCAAAAAACTATTAGAAACAAACAGATACAGTCAAGTTTCAGGATGTACCAAAATTCACAGCTTTTCTGTATACTCACAATGAAACTTTAGAAAAAGAAATGAAAATAAAAAACAACTCCTAAGCCCTGGCTGGTGGCTCAGTGATAGGTACCAGCCTGCCAACCCAAAGGTCCCTGGTTTGATTCCCAGCCAGGGCACATAACCAGGTTGCAAGCTAGGTCTCCAGCCAGGTCCTTAGCTGGAGGCAGGTGAAAGGCAACCATACACTGATGTTTCTCTCACCTTCTACCTCTCTCCTTTCCCCTCTCTCTGAAAATAATAAATAAAATCTTAACAAACAAAAAGCAATTCCTTTTGCAATTGCCACCAAAAGGAATGAACTTAACAAAGGGTGTAAAGGACCTATGTATTGAAAACTATGAAGCATTATTAAAAGGGAGTGAAAGACACATGAAATGGAAAGATATTCTGTGTTCATGCATTGTTGGAATCAACATAGTTAAAATGTTCATACTACCTAAAGCAATATACAGATCTAATGCAATTCCTATCAAAATTCCAATGTCATTTTTTAAAGAAATAGAGCAAACAACTGTCAGATTTACGTGGAACCACAAAAGACTCTGAATAGCCAACACAATCCTGAGAAGAAAGAATGAAGTATCACACTTCAAATTATACCACAGAGCTGCAATAATCAAAACAGCATGGCATTGCCAGAAAAACAGACACACAGACCAAAGGAACAGAATTGAGAGCCCAGAAATTAAACAGCAGATATATGGGCAAATAATTTTTGACAAAGGAGCCAAAAACATACAATGAAGAAAAGAAAGCCTTTTCAATAAATGGTGTTGGGAGAATTGGGAAGCCATAAATAAAAGAATGAAACTAGATTATAGCTTGTGCCCTTGTACAAAAATCAATTCAGAATGGATCAAAGATCTAAATAAAATGGATCTGAAACAATAAAATACATAGAGGAAAATATAGGTACTAAACTTATGGACCCTGGTTGTAGTGAACATTTTATGATTTTTTAAAAAATATTTTATTTATTTAGTCTTACAGCAGGGGGAAAGGAGAAAGAGAAAAATTTAGATCATGCCCTTTGACCACTAGCCCACAACCCAGGCACCTGCCCTGTCTGTGAATTGAACTGCTGACCATTTGCCTTGCAGGATGACAACCAACCAGCTGAGCCATACTAGTCAGGGCCTGAATTTGACCCCAAAAGCAAGGGAAATAAAGGCAAAAATAAATGAATGGGTCTATACCAAACTAAAATGCATCTACACAGCAGAAGAAACTGACAACAAAGTGAAAAGGCAACCAGTTGAATGGGAGAAATTATTTGCAAACAACAGTTTTGACAAGGGGTTAACATCCAAAATATATAAAGAACTTATATAACTCAAAACCAAACAAACAATCCAATTAAAAAATGGACAGAGGACCTAGGTAGGCACCTCTCCCAAAAAACATGCAGATGGCCAACAGATGTATGAGAAGATGTTCAATTTAACTAGCTAGCTATTAGGGAACTCAAGACTACTGTAAGACACTACCCCATACCTGTTAGGATGGCTATTATAAAAAAGACAGGTAATAACAAATATTGGAAAGCTTGTGGAGAAAAAAGAACCCTCATTTAATGTTGGTGGGAATATGTACTAGTACAAGCTACTATGCAAAACAGTATGGTGGTTTCTCAAAAATTAAAAATAGAGTTACCATTATGACCCAGCAATTCATCTTCTAGGTATTTACTGGAAAACATTTATTCTCAAAGATATATGCACCTTTTTATTCATTGCAGCACTATTCACAGTGGCCAAAACATGGAGAAAACTGAAGTGTCCTTTGATAAGAAGTGGAAGAAGATGTGGTACATATGTACAATGGAGTACTACTCGGCCATTAGAAAAAATTAACTCTGACATTTGTGACAACATGGATGAATTTTGAGAATATTATGCTAAGCAAAATAAGTCATTTAGAAAAGGATAAGAACCGGGTGATTTCACTCATGTGAACTATACAACTAAGAATCATAGAGGTAGACAGCATGGTGGTTACCACAGGGAAATGGGTAGGGAGTGTAGTAAAGGTTAAAGAATAATTATATGGTGACAGAAGAGGATTTGATTTTGGGTGGTGGGTACAGAATGCAATATACAGATCATGTATCACAGAAATGTACACCCGAAACCTATATGACCTTATGAACCAATGTCACCCCAATAAATTTAATTAAAATATAATAACCCTGGCTGGTGTGGCTTTGTTGGTTGGAGCATTGTCCCATAACTGATGAGTTGCAGGTTTGATTCCTGGTTGGAACACATAACCAGGTTGTGAGTTTGATCCCCTGTTGGGGCATCTACAGCAAAGGTGTCTGATCATGTTTTTCTCTCACTGATACCTGTCTCTCTCTCGCTAATAAACAGTGAAAAAAAAATGTCCTCAGATGAGGAAAGGAAGTGAAAAAAGAAACGTAGTCTGAAGAGGAATCTGTTAATATGTGTTACAATTGATGATAAAAATTTGTGGCATAGAAAGAGCTGGATACATTTATAAAGTTTGTGAAAATGGTAATTTTTAAAGCCTATGGTTATTGTGTTATTACAATTAAAATTATAGAAAATACTTGAATCTGTCATTTATTATTCATCTGGTAAAAAGTGAGTTTATTTGATCTTATGAAGATAGTTCCATACATTTTTGTCAGAAGCATGAAGTATTTAACTTGCTCTACCACTAATCTGTTTGATTGATTATGCAATTTTTTAGCTGATAGTCAAGGTTCAAATTTTTCTAGACAACCACTTATACGAAACATTGAATGACTTTGAAAATTACCTTTTGTTTCAGTCTTTATATGGATTTATTTATTTTTTATTATTTTTAAATACTATTTTATTTTACTTTTATAAGATTTTATTTATTATCCTCAGATAGAGGGGAAGGGAAAGAGGCAGAGAAGGAGAGAGACATCAATGTACAGTTGCCTTTCACCCGCCTCTAGCCACAGACCTGGCTGGAGACCTGGCTTGCAACCTGGTTATGTGCTCTGGCTGGGAATCGATCCAGCAACTTTTGGGTTTGCAGGCCAGCGCCTTATCCACAGTGCCACCAGCCAGGGCCTATATTGATTTTTAATGATATGATTGATACTGTTTCTTAATTGGCAGGAAAAACAGCACTTATGTTATGAAACCTACACTACAGTAGTTATTTGACAGTGAGTAAATGTAATTTGAATCACCAGTAATAATCAGATTACTTTATATACATCTCATTCTGTTAGAAGTTAAGAAAAGAAGTAATATCTGTATTTTCCACATACATTTGTAACAGATATATTTTCCAGCCTGAAACTACAGTTCCAGCAGTATTTTTCAAACCTTGATAGACGTGCAAAGGAAACATAATTTCAAAATCCTCTTAAACAGTTCAGTTGAAGAGCCTCCAACTAGCCTTGTGTTCGAAGTGATTAATCTACAATGTAGTGACATACTAAAAGGCAAATATCAAGAGACCACTGTAATAGAATTCTATAAATGCCTTCTAAGTGATGAATATCCTCAATTAAAATCATATGCTTGTGGGTAGATATCAGTATTTGGCAGTATCTCTCTGAGTGAAAAGACACATTCAAAGTTGAAACAATGAAAATCTCGTTATAGATCAGTGTTAACAGATGAACATTTGTAAATATTTTTGATGATAGGGAACAGTAACTTTGAATACCAATGAAATGGAATGTTATTATACCCCCTCCCCACAAAGAATTACATTCTTCTTAATAGATTTGAATTAGAACCAAACAACAATTACTCAATTATATTTTAATTTCAGTAGCAGTTTTTTAAAATTTGTTTTCTCTCGTTTTACAATTACCTAAATACTGTGATATCCTAGAGTACCCCTGGCCTCCCCAACCCTGTTCTTTTTCAAGATTGTTATGGCTATTCTGGGCCCTTACATTTTCAAAAAAATTTTAGGATCAGCTTATCAACTTTTTTAGAGAAGCTAGAGAGAAGCTAGCTGAAATATTTGAGGGGATTATGTTGAATCCATAGATCCGTTTGAGAAGTACAGCCATCTTAAAAATACTCCATTTTTCATTCATAAACATGAAATGTTTCTCTGTTTACTTACGTCTTTAACTTCTTTCAACACATGGTTTATAGTTTTTATATTCCTTTTGGTGCAATTTTTAATTATTTTTATTTACTCTTGTATTGTTTCCATTACCATTTAGTCCCTTGATACCTTCTTCCCCCAGCCATCACAACACTGTTGTCCATGTCCATGAGCCTTTTTCCCTTTTTGATCAATCCCACCACCCGCACTAGCTGGAGTGTTGGGAAAGACATTGACCTGTAAATGACATGTCAGTATAGCATACCCTGTAGGATATTCTACAACAAACCTCTTCTCATATGGTAGCTGAATAACTTTGGAATTCAGGGCTTTGCTTCTATTTTCTTTAAACCTGCTTTGGTTTACTTTTGTTTCCAAATTGACTGATGATGGTTTGTTTGCTCAAAGTTTTATACTTCTGAAATTTTGTATTTACTGAAAAGAATTTATATTTTACATTGTACTGAGTCCAATGTTGGTGGCTGTTTTAGATAACAATACGAATAGTTTCTTCAAGTTAATAAACATCAGGGCAATTTTATTTTAAATTCTTTGGGAAATATGAGCATTAGGATCTCATATGTCATGTCTTGATACATTTTATATTGTACTATATTTTGAAACAAACTTCGTAGTAATATTAAAAACACATCTTCAGGTTTTCTTTTATATAAATTAAGCCATTTATTTCTCACAAGAGCTTTCTGAGAGTCTATTATCTCCTGAGAATTTACAGCTGGGGAGACATCTTTCATAAAAGATTATTTACAATCTGAACTCATCACCCAATATTCTTCAGTTAGCAACACAGAAGATTACTGACAGTTGTCATCTAGTTGCTAATATCTCTAAAATCATTGTAGTTTCATGATTATTTTAGAGCCAAGTCCTATGTATTTTATAATTGAGCCCAAGTAGTTATTTTTTATTGTATATTTTCCATTGCCATTGAGTTCACTATATCCTCCCCCCCCAGCAATCAGCCTACTATTTATTTTTGAAATTTCCTTTTATAGTGAATTTTTGTCTCTTGCCACTTTTCTCCTGAGTTATAGTTTCTTCCCCCCCTCCCAAGTCTGTTTATATTCAATGGGATTAAAAACACACTTCCACTTTTCTAGCAGATTTATCATCTACCCTTCAGGCTGTTCTTTAACGTGGAGCTCTTAAGAATGAATATCTTAAGATATTCCCCAGATGTTTTAAACTTCAGCAAACTTGTGGTTTTCTTTATTGTAATCTCTGTTTGTAGTATTCAGAAGATGAAAGACAACATCACTTCAGTATCTAAACCCTTTTCATATTGATGTTAATGTCTTCTGCTGCAAAGACATAAGATAAAACCTCTATACTGATAAATTTTTAAACTCCCTGCTTTTAAAAGGCATTTTTATAGCTAACATTTGGTTAATCATTTAATGGTTTATGCAATATATTTTATTCTTCACGACTTAGTAAAGAAGGGATTGAGAATGGTTTGCAACAAATATTTTCCAAGATGTTGGGAAGTTAGAATATAAAATTGTGAAGATGTCAATCATTTAGTTTTTCTTTAAAGAGGAGAACCAAATTGAATATTCTCTGCAAATTCAGCAACTAAGTTATTCCTTCACAGTTATAAAAATAATTGGTAATATATTTTTTAATCTTTTTTTTAGATTTTTCTTTTTTTTAAAAGAGTTTAAAACAATTTTTATTGTTGTTGTATTACATCCATTCCCATTTTGCTCCCCTCTGTCCCCCTCCACACCCACCCATTCCCCCTAAAATTCTATTTTAAGGGAATCTGCTTAGGTGCCTGCTTAGGCATATTACAGAAATGAGTGGCTATTTCCCTTCTCAGAATTCACACAGCACTTTAACACCACCCCATACATGATCAGATATCCCTTTCTGTAGTCACTTGTAATTTGTAAATTAATTTTTTCCCTGAAGGTGGTCTGAGAGTCCTGGAGAACAGGAACTGAGTGTTATGTTATCTTGCATAGTATAGTAACGTAGTAACTAATCCCAACCTTTATAATCCAACTAAATTCCTACCCTACACCAAACTCCTTCAATGGCAGCGTAACAAAGTTTATTTAGAGCTTTTTGACTCTGGATTGAACACTGAATTTAGCCAGTACTAAAGATTAGCTTTAGAAGGAGCAAGCTACCATCTTTTCAGATATTGGAGCGATATTGGAGATGAAAAGGGAACAAAGCAAAAGATAAAAGACTCCTTACTAAAGTTCTTAAAAATTGGTAATATTTTAATGCTTAGTATCCTCAAAGCACTAGCATAATCCTCACAATAGAGTGGTATTGTTTTGTATTAATTGAAAGAGAAGTTAATAAATGAAAGTGAAATAGTGCACAACACACACACATGCTGCACTGCAGACACACACACATTTTCCTCCTGAGTCACCGTAGGGGGGACAGTTAGGAGCACCATATTTGATTTCAGTTGTTTAGAAACAACTTGAATTTTCTTTCTCATCATGTAACTTCATATCTAAGTGTCTACCTAAAATTTATACCTTAAACAGTTAAGTTTTTCTCTAATAACTATGTTTTATGTTCATGTTTTGTTTTAGTTTTTTTGCTTTAATTTTTGACCTACTGTCCAGTATATATTTGGGACATAGGCAAAATCCAAATCAGTGTAAAAATCTTTAAAAAAATGTTTGAGAGAAATTAAGGATACCCTAGGAAAGAAAAACTGAGGAAACCCAATCCCAAAGAATTTAAATTTCTTGCCTTATGTCAGACCAGACAGTTAGATGAACATTAAATTAAAGCTAGGTCTGTCTGACACCATTAAGAAATGCTGTTTACGCTAATGGCTTGAATATGAATTATATTTTGATCATATTAACATCAAATTAGTCTTACATGTTCTTAGTAAGGAATTTGGTCATGATGGATATTCCTTTCTTCGTTTTCTTCTGGTTCTTTTTCTTTCTTCCTTGATTTCCCCATCCTCCCTCCCTCCCTCCCACCATCCCTCCCTCCCTCTCTTTCCCTCCCTTCCTTTTCTCTCTCTCTCTCTTTCTCGGTGGGTGTTTGTTTCTCTTCCTTTCTGCCAGTACTGTTTCCTCTTACATATTGATAGTTTGCCCAGTTCCACTCTTTGGGTTCCTCCCATGTATCTGGGCATGGGTTTTTTTGGGATTTATTCTGTTTGGGGTTTCTGATCTTCTTAAGCCTTTGTAATATGTCTTTAATCAAATTTAGGGATTTTAAGGCATTATTTCTTCAAAAATTTTTAATGCATTTTATTTTTTCTTCTGTCACTCTAATGACATAAATAGTAGGTCTTTTTAGTTTTATTTCATAGCTGTCTAAGTCTCTGGTTTTTTTTTTAAAATTAGTTTTGCCTCTTGTTCAGATGGAAACATTTTTATTAATCTATCTTCATTTTCCTATTGAGCCTATCCAGTGAGTTTTAAAATTTCACTTAATTCAATTTTTATTTGGTCTTCTCTATATCTTCTGTTTCTTTGCTGAGTCTTTCACTTTTTTCCAGTTGTTTCAAGAGTCCTAGTACTTTGTGGTTCCCTGGAGTTCTTTTTGGTTCTCTAGCCAGAAAACTGGCACTTTGTTTTCCTGTTTCTGCTGTACCCGTTCATGACTGAACCTGTCTGTGTCTGGCTAAGTAATTGGAAGATACAGAGAAAATAGTCTAAATTTAAATTTATTGAGTAAATTCTTAAACTCATATATCAAATTATTCAGTTCTAGATAATTATTTTATTCTTGTTATAGTTTCAACTCTATTCTCCATTCTTTTATTTTGTTTATGCATCCTTTCCCTTATGTCCTCGAAAATAATGATAATTCTTTTGAAGACCCTTTATTTCCAATATCTGAATCATCTTTGAAATTATTTTGTAATTTTTTTCTTTCTTAAGTCTAATTATTTTGTGTTTGCATAACTATCAGTTGTTTATTGTTCTCTAGACACTTTATTTTAAGAACTGTAGATCCTTCAGATTTTATCTTCTTCTAGAGTGTTCACTCTTTTCTTTATGAGGCCAATAATCAAGGAATAAGGTGGGTCAAAGTTGATTTTCACTTTTGATAGATTCAGTCTACTCTGTCTTTGTTTCTAGATTTTAATTGAGTTCATTGCATCTTTGTCTCATTGGGTCCAAAACTGCTAAGAACAAGGGTACCAGATCTTACCTAAGAGGTTTACAGCTGAATTCTTTATCCTTCTGCCCTACCCATCTTCAAAATTTGGCAATTATCTCAAATGGGAGATTGACCTTTTGTTAGCTTAGGCCCTCAGTTTCCAATTTTATCACTTTAGTAATGTGTAATGGTTGAAATCCATACCTTTTGCTTCTTTTTAATCTTGGCCTCCACCCCCATCCCACTTCTAAAACCAAAATCTTCATTTTCAAATTCTAAATGTAATCAGTACATATACAGTATATATGTTCCCTCAAAGTGCCCAGTGGAAAAGTGTCTATATATCATTCGGGTTTTTAAAAAAACTGATTTAAGAGAGGAAGGGAGAGAGAAATAGAAACACACACACACACACACACACACACACACACACACACACCTGTACACACACACGAATCATTGGTTGATTCTTGTATGTGCTTTGACTGGGGATCAAACCCAAAACCTTTGCATGTTGTGGGTACCTGGCCAAGGCTTATCTTAAGTTTTTAATTTCTACTTTTCCTAGGGCATTCATGTCTTTCCTTCTACTTTTTTAATTCCTTTTCTCCTGGCCTTTGATTTGTAAGCACTGCCTGGGTGGGAGAATGTTCTATTTTTCAGGTGATTTTGGTTATCTTTCTTAGCTTGACATTCATTTTCAGAATTTTGCCAACGTGTTACTAGGCAAACTGTATGTCAAATGTTTGCAGTCTTCGATATGTCAAATTTTGTCTGTCTAACCCCGTGCAACTGACTGCAAATTTGGACAGGTCAGAAAAACAGTTGCCAGTCTGGCATTCCCTCTGAACAGTCCTCACCTCCTTGGAAATTTATTATTTGGTCCTTCTTGCTTCCATAACTCTTTGGCACCTTTAATGATAATAATTTGATATGATTTTTTTAGTTGTAAGCAGGAATGCTGGCTGTGTCTCTGTATATGCTATTTAGAATCAGAAATACTATGTTGTGTTGTGGTAAGAGATTTAAAAGTTTGACTTTCTGATGAGTGATATATGTTTTTAAAATTTGGTGGAGGAAAAAGGACAGATTATTGCTTGAATATTTTTTCTATCTGTTAACATATGTTTCTAAATTTTTCTGTGATCAGAGAAACTAAAGCCCTATTGCAAACCATGGATTCTGTGGTAGGAAAAATAGCTGAAACAAAACGAACATAGGATAAGGAAGGTATAATTTATGTTTTGCAACTGACTGTGGACATATGGGTGACACTTTAGGTTTACCAGAAGATTACACAGCTCATTTTGAGTACCCCTGTCCTACAGTATTTCAGTATATATGGCTTTTTTTTCTTGTAGGGCTTAAAAGTAAATGTCAAACAGTTTTACTATTTAATAACAATTCTAAATTGGTTAAATAAAGTTTTGTTGTATGTTTTTATAATGTATAGAAGCCTAATGCACATATCATGCACTTGAATTAGGAATAACTCATTTTATTTTAATCATCTATACTTACATACAAAGTGTTGTCAACAGTACTTTTTTATCTCAAGTGCAGAAATCTTTGTTCATCTTTAGTGTTATAAATGAGAATAATTAAACCTTTAAACATTTTAGAATTGAATAAGGATTTATGTAAGTAACATGCTTAAAACCACTTTCTTATAAAAAAGATAAAGTTAGAGGTTGGAGAAATACCTTTAAATTACAATCTTTATGAACTAATAGCTTAACCTTAGTTTTGAATGACTGTTACTTTTTCCATCTTTTTAAAATATGCTTAAGTGTAAACACATGTGGGAAATGTTCTTTTGGCTTTTATCAAACTGACATTTAAGTGATTTTTTTTTTTTTTTAAACTTCACTAAACATTTGTGGTAAAAGATTTCAAAGCTTTGAATCTTACGATTGCCTATGGACTCACCCCCATCCTGTGTTATTCTATTAGCATTTGGTCTTAATAAGTATAACCTGTTTAGAATTAACTTTTTTTTTTTTTTTTCATTTATTATTTGCTTAGATGAGAAGTTCAGGAAAGAACTTCATCCAAAATACTACTTGGCAATTAAAATGTGTTCTTTAGGAAGTTATTATTATGTTTTTAGTTGTACTGCAAAGATTTTACTTGTGTTTTATCTCTCACATGCCTTCCTTTATACAGTATTCAAAATTGTTGATGTTTGTTTCTGTGCTATGGTGATGTTAGCACAATGTGAGATATTCTTTATCTACTAATAAATACTGAGCTTTCATCCCCTCTATCCCCAAGACTGGAGTAAAAAAGGCGTCAGTTACTGTGAAGCTGGGAAACATTTGCTTTAAGATAGAACCAGAAATTGTAGAAAGAGGTTTTGTGTACATTTTCCTATTCATAATTCTTCTTGTATCTTATTTATAAGGACTTTTAAAATATGAGAATTATTGGTGCAAAGTTATTATCATAAAATTTCAAGTAATATTTACTGCATATCAATTAATTAGAAAAAATTACCATTAAAATTTAAAGAGCTGTTTCTGTTCTTCAGTTTCTTCCCTCCCTTTTTCTTTATTCTTTTCTTTATCTTTCTGACCTTTTAGAATGCAGCTTCTAGATGCATCTTAAAAATAACAACTGCCTTGGCTGGTGGCACGGTGATAAGGTGCCAGCTTGTGAACCCAAAGGTAGCTGGTTCGATTCTCAGCCAGGGCACCTAATCAGGTTCAAGCCAGGTCTCCAGCCAGATCCGTAGCTGGAGGCAGGCGAAAGGCAACCACACATTGATGTCTCTCTCCCTCTCTACCTGTCTCCCTTCCCCTCTGTCTGAAAATAATAAATAAAATCTTAAAAAAAAACCAACTATCTTGTATTAAAAAGTACTTCATTTAGTTTTAGGCCATAAAGTGTTTTACTCTAAATATTCTTATATTTATAGTAACCCTTAAAATCAAATGATTCTGTAGATATAAACTTCATCTGCTGATCTGCTGAGGAAGTTTTCCTTAAGGTATTACAAATCATAGTCCATTATATATCTATGTACAGTCTACTCCAGAATGATTTGGAATAACTAACATTTATGTATCTATAGTGAAAAAGGAAAAATGTGCAAAAATTGGTGAATCTTGGTGGAAAGTGTACAGATGTCCTCTTATTCTTGTAGCCTTTTCATACTTGAAACTACTTCAAAATTGAAAGTTTAAAAATGAGTCCCTAACTATGAATTTATGTCATTACATAGAAAATTGGGGTTATTGTATTAATGTTACGTATAGGATTGTTTTGAGTTTCAAATGTGCTTTGCACATGTCTCTGTGTGTCCATGTTTATGTTTTTCTGTGTAGGCAGTTAGATATATATGTACTTATGTATTTACATGAATGCAGAGAGGGAGAGGTAGTCTTTTTTAATTTCCTTAATTGGTAACCTAGATTGTAGGTGTGTGTGTATGTGTATGTACTTAATGTCAGGTTTATTGAGATATAATTTACATAAGATTGAAATTCATTTTTATGTGAAAAATTTTATGAGCTTGGACAAATTACACAGTTTGGTTAACCATCACCAAAATAGAACACTTTCATTGCCCCCAAATTCATACTTCTTTAGTCTGCCTTCAGCTGCTGACAGACGCTACTGTACTCTGATTTCTGTCCCTATAGCTTTGGCTTACTTAGCATGTCAGATAAATGGGATCATATGGTATGGAGCTCTTTTATGTCTGGCTTCTTTCACATAGCCTAATATTTCTCACATTCATCCATGTTCTTCAATGTGTTGTTGTTTCTTTTTATTGCTTAATAATATTCCTTGTACATATGTACCACAATTTGTTTATCTGTTCACTAATTGAGGGACATTTGGGTTGTTTAAAATGTTTGGTGATTATAAATAAGGCTGTTATAAAGAGCCATGTACCTGAGTTATCTGGTAACTACATGTCTTTTTAAGAAATTACCAAATTATTTTATAAATAAGATGTACCATTTTCATTTCCATCAGTTATGTATGAGCATTTCAGTTGCTTTACATCCATGTCACCAACCTTGTCAGTTTTTAAAGCCATTATAATGGTTGCATTTCCTTATGGTTTTAATTTGGGTTTCTGTAATGAGTAAGGATGTTATATCTATGTTTATTTGCCACTTGTATCTTTTCTTTGGTAAGGTTTCTATTAATCTTTTGCCCAATTATTTACTGGATTGTTTTAGCATTACTGAATTTGACAGTTTTTTATATTTATATTCTGTATAGTAGTATAATCTTCTTGAAGTAATATTTACAGTAAATATTTAAAAGTATTTCTATAACAATAAACATATATTTAAAATAGTAGATCAATCATGTTTAAGTCAGAAGTTATGAACAGTGCTTTAGTATCCTTAGTCTGTAGGCCCACTATGACATATTCACAGTGAACATGGGATGTCAGACTTGTCAGGAGTTAATTAACTTTATATAATGTGAAAAATAGCATAGCTGGTAAGTCACTTAGTTTTTTTTTCAGAAATGTCAGAAAATAAAAAGTTTATATTTCTAATTTTTTCATTATATTTCATACATTTATATAACTTTGCCATTTGTCTTGCTGATTTATAGGTAATTTATGTAAGGTTAAAAAAGAGGTATTTTGGAAGAAATTTCTTAACCTAAAAACCAAATGAAGGTAGGAATTCAAAGTGCTATAGATTTAAAAGCCTTTAAATCTCACAGATTGAACTAGATGATAGTTGACCCTCAGGTTTTAGGAGCAAGACTTAACTTTTAAATTCAGATCTTATGTATGCATTTCAGTCAGTGGAATTAAGAGTCCTGTGATTATTTTTCTAAGATAGAGTGACTGTCTATCGTTAAACTATCATCTTCCAACAAATACTGTTTTCTTACTCTTCACACTCCTGATTTTCTTTACTTTTGTATGCTGGGTATTTTTTATTCTTTTTTTTGTTTGTTTAAAGAATTTATTATTTTTTAGAGAGAGGGGAAGGAAGCGAGGCAAAGAGGGAGAGAGACATCAATGTGTGGGTTGCCTTTCACCTGCCTCCAGCTACAGACCTGGCCGGAGACCTGGCTAGCAACCTGGTTATGTGCCCTGGCTGGGAATCAAACCAGTGACCTTTGAGTTTGCAGGCTGGTGCCTTGTCCAGTGTGCCACCAGCCAGGGCTTAATTTTTATTCTTGACTTTTAGTTTTAAAAGCAGAACAGGCTGATTACATTGTTGCATTGGATGTATTTTGTTAGACTCTGTGTTCTTGTTGTTATTAATCTAACTTTTAAAACTCACTGAAAAATTATTTACTGTTTGTTTCCCATTCTAAACTTTATAAAGTGGAAACTGGCTAGAAACCTTAGGAAATGATCAGTACACTTTAATGACAAGCAGCAAATTCTACCTAATCTATCTTAAATATAACATTGTAAGTTTCTTCCATTAAAATTTTCTTTCTACCCATGTTGTAGTTACTCTAATAATTATTGCTTTTGAAAAATGCATCTTTTTGTAATATACCACCCTGTATTTATTTCCAAGAACACTTGTACCTTGATTTCAATGTCAAAAGGGCATTTTATTCTAAAGGATGGATTATGTTAGCTTGCCTATGTTTACTTTAGTCATTTAGTCACTGCCCAGCTGTTCCTCAGTTAGAAACTGCTGCTGCTAGTAGTAACATGCCTATGATCATCAGTATTATTGCTCTTTTACCAGAAATCAGTGTTATCTCTTAGTAGATTTTACATTTTCATATTTGATATGTTTTTTTGTGCATAGCACCACTCTGAGGTGGTATGGTATCTCTGGAGATTTAATACTACACCAGGACCAAAGACGTATTTAGTCACAGCTTTGCCTACCACACTAGTGTTTGAAACCTTCTCCATTTCCCTGTATTTTTACTTTTCTTCTCAAAAGTAAGGTATATACGGGGTTTGCCCCAAAATAACAAGCCCATGTCAATATAATTAAAACAGTTTGTGTGGCCAATACTTTCAGGATAAACCTCTTGTGTATGTGTGTGTGCATGTGTATGTGTCTAAAATTAATTGTCAGGAATTCTAAATTGTTTATTTAGTAATATGGGATATGAGAGTGGAAAGCATTACGTAGAATTTAAATTCTATACATTATCAGAAAAAGTATTAAAACTTTTTTAGAAGTAAACAGTATATTGTTTCTTGCATTTTGCCATAAGCTAAGTCTTCAAGAAATTCTGAATTAAACTCCAGTGACATTAAATTTTATTTAAAAGTTATCTTTAACATGGATGGAACTGTAGAGTATTGTGCTTAGTAAAATAAGTCCGTCAGTGAAAGACAAATACCATATGATCTCACCCAATACAGGAGACTAATGAGCAAAACAAACAAACAGGCAGAGGGGGACCGAGAGGAGCAAAAAGGGGATGGATGTAATACAACAACAATAAAATTAAACAAATGAACAAACAAACAAACAGGCAAAACTGAACCAGAGACATGAATACAAGGAACAGACTTTCAGTGTGCAGAGGGGAGGGGTGGAGGGAGGGTGGAGGGAGGGTGGAGAAGGAGGCAAAGAAGGGAAGCAGTTTAGTCAAAGTCATCCATGGATGACCAATGGATATGGACAACAAATGGGATTGACTTTGGTGGAGGGGAGTGGGAGGGTGGTGGGGAGAGCCAGGGGGGTGAGTGGGATGAATGTAATACAACAACACTGAAATTAAATGAAAAAGAAAGTTATCCTTAACAAAAATGCTTTCATTGTAAATTGAAACAAGCACACGATCAAATTGTAGAGAATATAAAAATGGAAAGGCTTATAAAAATTTCGTTTTAATGTTAATATATTTTCTTCTGGTCATTAAAAATTTTTCTAAAGAAAACTAAACATGTTGAATATTTTATATTCTGATAATGCCTTTAAATAGTAAATATATAGCCCTGGCTGGTAGCACAATGGATAAGGCACCGGCCTGCGAACCCAAAGGTCACAGGTTCGATTCCCCAGCCAGGGCATATAACCAGGTTGCAAGCCAGGTCTCCAGTCAGGTCTGTGGCTGAAGGCAGGTGAAAAGCAAACATACATTGATGTCTCTCTCCCTCCCTGCCTCTCTCTCTTCCCCTCTTTCTAAAAAAATAATTAAAAATAATGAGCAAAACTAACAACAAGCAAAACAGAACCAAGTGTATGAATACAAGGAATAGGCCTGCAGTGGTCAGGGGGAAAGGGGTTGCGGGGAGGGGGGAGGCAGAGGCAAAGAAGGGGAGCAGCTTAGACAAGAACCTAGTATAAAGGAACCATGGACATGGACAACAGGTGGGATTGACTTTGGGGGGAAAGGGT
>PVIW01003207.1:114210-178590 GCA_004026585.1 Noctilio leporinus | reverse complement strand
AGCTAAAGAAAATATCAGCAAAATTCAAAGGGAACCAACTGTATGGGAAAACATAATTGCCAATGATACCTCAGACAAGGGTCTGATCTCCAAAATATATAAAGAACTAATGCGACTCAACACCAGGGAGACAGACAGCCCAATTAAAAAATGGGCAAAGGACCTGAACAGACAACTCACTGAGGAAGATATACAGAGGCATATGAAAGAATGCTCAACATCACTAGTCATCAGAGAGATGCAAATTAAAACTACATTAAGATACCACCTCACACCTGTCAGAATGGCAATCATCAGCAAATCAACAAACAAGTGTTGGCGAGGATGCGGGGCAAAGGGAACCCTCATACACTGTTGGTGGGAATGTAGGATGGTGCAGCCACTGTGGAAAACAGTAGGGGGTTTCCTTAAAAAACTAAAAATGGAACTGCCTTTTGATCCAGCAATTCCACTACTTGGACTATACCCAAAGAATCCTGAAACACCAATTCATAAGAACCTATTGCACACCTATGTTCATAGTGGCACTATTTCCAATAGCCAAGTGCTGGAAACAGCCTAAGTGCCCATCAGTGGATGATTGGATCAAAAAACTTTGGGACATTTACACAATGGAATTCTATATAGCAGAAAGAAAGAAGGAACTTGTACCCTTTGCAACAACATGGATGTATTATGTATAATACTGGAGAGTATTATGCTTAGTGAAATAAGCCAGTCAGTGAAGGACAAATATCATATGATCTCACCCATTACGGGACAATAATGAGCAAAACTAACAACAAGCAAAACAGAACCAAGTATATGAATACAAGGAATAGGCCTTCAGTGGTCAGGGAGAAAGGGGTTGCGGGGAGGGGGGAGGCAGAGGCAAGAAAGGGGAGCAGCTTAGACAAGAACCTAGTATAAAGGAACCATGGACATGGACAACAGGTGGGATTGACTTTGGGGGGAATGGGTGGGTGGGGTGGGGGACAGAGGGGAGCAAAAAGGGGATGGATGTAATACAACAATAATAAAATTAAAAAATATATATATGATCAGAAAAAAAAAATTCAGGAGCTTGACAAAAAAAGGAGGGAATGAAGCAGCATTTTTCTGGCACTGTTGAGTTAGACAAGATCCCTGCCGTCATGTACTTTATGTGCTAATATTTGATTCAAATGGAAGGAAGGAAAGAGGGAAGGGTGGAAGGGAGGGAAGAAGGAGATGGAGGGAAGAATAAATGAAGGAGAAAATATCTAGAACAGGTACATTACAGATTACGGTTCAGACCTATTTTTGAAAATAAAGTTTTATTGGAACATATCCATGTGTATCCAACTATGCATTGTCTATGGCTGCTTCTGCACAATGGCCAAGCTCAGTAGTCACAACCAAGACTGAGGAGTTCATAAAGCTCAAAATGCTTACTATTTGGCTTTTCCAGAAAAAGTTTGCTGACCACTGATCTAGAATATTGACAAAAAGCATCAACACGGACAGTACTATTAGAACTCAATGGTATAACACTTGAATATAGTGAGTGGAGATAGTGCAACAGCAGAGGTTGGACTAGGTGGCTTTACAGCTCTGAGATTCTATGAGATAAAAAATGCTTACTGAGCCCTGCTAGGATTCTGAGAGCTGGTGAGGAGGGACTCAAATAAATTCCTTCCCTTCTTCTTGGCCCTGCCCTCTCAGCAAATGCTCCTCCTTGGTTTTTGGTAAAACCATTTGAACACAAGGCAGAGCTGATGCAGACAGCAAAACTATGTCCAAGTGAGGGAAGGATAGCTCACAAGTGAGAGTGAGTCCCCTCATCTCAGGCTTCAAATATAGAGCAAGTCTGAACTCATGAAATTCTCACATAAAGTGAACATAATTTCTTCAGTTCAGTGGGGACTCCAAGGAGGCAACAGGTCATGGCCTGCACATGGAACTGTTAGGTGAGGAGGAGAGAAAAGACACGAGCAGATGAGAGTTCAAATAACCATAAAAAAGGCCAAGATTTAAAGGGCATACAAAACAGCAGCTGAGAGCAGGCTGTAATTATTGCCATGGATAAAAAGGCATTGGGGAGGAACTAGCTACAGGGATGGTGCCTAACAGAAGAAGTGGCTTTAGATAAGACAAAGAGGTGGAGGAGGGCAACTTCATACTGCATGCGGGAAGCAGTGCTCTGATGCTCGCCCTCATGCTCTTTACATTCCTATCATACTGCCAATTTGAGAAGCCTTGCTGGAGCAGCAAGGACATCTCCACTCTCTGGACTACCACACTCGCCTCCCTGACAGCTCTTGCTCCCTTAGCTGAACCTCCCTCCAGGAGGTCTAACCCTCAGGTGGTCAGCATGGCTGTCTGCCCCCTTCGCAACACTGTCAGCCCTAAAGCAGACACTGCTCAGCTGCTCTGTTGCTAGAAACTGAAAGGAATCTCGGCCACTGCAAGTGGTCCAGTGGTCCAGGGTTCAGGAAGGAGGCTAGTCTAGACAAGCAAGCTAAAATGCAACCTGCCTTTTCCTCAACCCCATTCTGATGAACTACCCACCAGACAACATAGACTGACTCGCCCAGATGCCCTCCAGCAGATACATGACCATGCCCTGGAATAGGTGCACATTGCCATTTTTTCCTGAAGAAGTCCAAACAACCACCTATACAACACCCCAGGTAGACACTGATGACCATCCATTTTATAAGCATAGACATCAAGGCTCAGAGAAGGTCTGCTAGTTGTCCTGGGTCATACAGTAAGTTCGAGGGCCAGCCCTAGAGACAGAATTGTATTTTACATATAGGGGGGCGGGGGAAAGCAGTATTCATAGTGTAGTGGGGAATTTCTGAGGTTGAGAAAACCTGTGAGGCTGCTTTCTAGTTCTAGAGATGGGATAGCATAAGTTTGTGGAAAGTAGAAAAGGCACAAATTCACATTCCATTCAGTTGCCTTATTATTTTATGGAACCCTGCTCCACTGTCCTCTCATCTGTGGCTCCACAGGCTGAGAGGTATTTTTGGGAGAATACCAGTTGGAAGGTTCCCCTCACCCCCACCCTGTTTATGAACTCAGGCCTCTAATTTATTCCCAAGACATCTGACGTAACATTTATTATAAAACCCAAAAGGGCTGTGAAGGTCATCTGTTCCAAGCCTTCTGGGTTATCCATGAGTTCCCAGAGGAAAAGGGACTTGCAGGCCCTCACTCTGAGTCGCTGGTAGAGCTGACACAGAGCAGGGCTGCCTGGAAGCCACAGGGAGGAGAGTGCTCAGAATAACAGGGTAGCTCACATTTACCTTCCAAAGAATGGATTCCCTGTTCCTTGGCAGTCTTGTAGACACTGCTGAAATCGTCCCCAAGGTTTGGGTCAGCACCAGCGGCAAGCAGGACCTGTACCACACTTGAAGAAATCAGAAAGACAGAGGTGTCAGAAGCAGGAAAGACCCAGGAAATAGCCATTCAGATTCTGAAGCATATTTGAGGACTGGATTTGCCTCTACTCATGAGTGGTTACCATGTAAAGAACATTAACTCTGTAAGGCAGGAGTAGAAAAGCTGGGTCTGAAACCTCTGCTTTAGATGATTTGTCCAGAGGTTCGGGACAAATCATCTAACATCTCTCTAAGGCTCAATTTCCACAACTATAAAAGACAAAATGTTTATTCAACAACTATTTATCCAATGCTATGTTCTTGTCACTGTTCCAGGTGCTACGGTCTATGCCTTCACGGAGCTTACAGTCTTCTGGAAAGAACAACAATTTAGAATAAAACTACAATGAAGTGTGATGTGATAAAGGCTATGATGAAAGAAGTACCGCTCTCAGTGGGAAACTAAGAGGGCATCAAAAAGGGCCTTCCAGTGGTATTTAAGGTACTAAAAAACTTGAAGGCTGAATAGCCAGATCTGGGATTGTGAAGTGGGAGGACCACAATGCATTTACAAAGCCTAGAGGTCAAAGAACACAGTGCTTCGCCTGAAGAAGGCAGAGCTGGAGTAGAGGGGAAGAACAGTGGAAGATTAGGTAGGCCACTGAAGGGCTTAAAGGGGAAGTGGCATGCCAAAATATGCTTTTCCTCTCCACTTGAAATAATGCACATATTTTAAAAAATGGAACCTATATTTAAATATTAAATTAAAAATGAAAATCTCCCCTTATATACATCTTCTTAATCTAAGTTCCAATGGTATATATAGGTATATAGAGGGTTGTCTGAGGTTGAATTAGGTAAATTTACAAAGCCCAGATCATAGTGCTTGACCCAGGAAGTGCTTTGTATATGTTAGCTTCCCTTCTATTATCTAATGTTCCTGCTAATGCTTTCTTTTTTCCCCCAATAAAAAAGGGCTCATGTTCACTTCAGGAAATGAAGAAATGCACATCATCAAAAAGAAGAAAACATCCTTCCAGCTTTTCTAATGTATACATGCTGGTTTTTTGTTTTTGTTTTTGTTTTTGTTTTAATAAGAATAAGATCACACATAAACCCTACATAAACATATATACCTACATACCTTCCATATTTTAAATATTTGTCTATTACATTATTATTTTTAAAAGATTTTATTTATTATTTCCAGAGAGGGGAAGGGAGAGAAGTAGAGAGGGAGAGAAACATCAATGTATGGTTGCCTTTCACCTGCCTCCAGTTACAGACCTGGCTGGAGACCTGGCTTGCAGCCTAATTATGTGCCCTGGCTGGGAATCGAACCAGTGACCTTTGGGTTCACAGGCCAACACCTATCCATTAAGCCACCAGCCAGGGCCTACATTATTTTTAATGATTGCACAGTATTCCACTATAGACTATCCTATAGTTTACTTAGCCAATACTGTATTGTAAAATAAGTAATTATTTTAAAATATTTTAACAACATAATATCTCTTATTTCCTTTGCATAAATTCCTGGGAGTTCTAGGTCAAAAGTAAACGTTACTAAACTACCTTTCAGAAAGATTGTACCAAATTTTACTCTCACTAGCAAAGGATGAAGGAGAGTAACTGCTGTGCTTTCCTTTCACTAGAATGTTGTTTTTTTTGTTTTTTTGTTTTTATAATGTGTTAAGATGATAAATAGTAAATGGTATCACATTGCTGTTTCAACTTGCATTTCTCTGATTTCTGGTGAGATTGGACTTAAAAATATACGTTGAACAGTCAGTGTGTTTCTTTTTTCACAAATCCCTTATTCATGTCCTTTGTCCATTTTTTCTCTGAATATGTTAATTTTTTGCTTTATGCTTCAAAACTCTTATTGCTTTTGAAGGTATAAATGGCAAGAATTAAAAAAAATTACTCTGTTGCATCTATTAAAAAACCCAAGTATAATTTGTTTTTCTTTTGTTACTTTTTTAACATCTGTAACTAGCAGTATTGATGGTTTCCCTTATATTACTTGGTTTGAATTCATTTTCTTCAATGGTACAAGGTCTGGCTTAATTATTTGCTGAATGGGTGAATGAATTTCAGTAGTTCCCATACACACAAACACACAGTCCTTACAGGTAAGTCAAAGAACCAAAATCCATATCCCACATAGCTGAAGTTCTTCCACATCTGATCTAACATGGTCAGGTGAGTCTCCTGTGCTTACTCACCTTACCTAAAAGGATCTCCGGCAGGCAGTGGGCAGATGTCACAGATAATTTATCCAGGATATGTATTAAGATCCCAAAGAGAAATGAAAAAGAGTATCTAAGCAGCTAAAATCCATGTATAAAACTCATATTTAATTCATAGCAGAGTCTGTCAGGTTCTCACAAAAGGGTACAAAAGGGTTGTTACAGATAGGCAAACTAACTGAAGGTAGTGAGGAATAATATCTGATAAAAAGATAGTGTGGCAGAGAGTTTAAGAACATTAGCTTTAAAATCTGGGACAATCTAAGCACCACCATGAATAATGACACAATGGATTATAAGGCATTAAGTAAAGTAAGATTTCATGAGTTTGAATTGAAAATAAATTAGTAAGTCAAAAGGGAGAAGGGGAAACTCTTCCTTACTGTAGAATGGTAAGTAATAAATGTAGAAGGAAGGATGAAATTGGAGAAAATCATAATTTTTCAATGTCATAATTATCAGGGTTTAAGAACACCTAGATCACTAGGTTGCAAGCCAGGTCTCCAGCCAGGTCTGTAGCTGGAAGCAGGTGAAAGGCAACCATACATGGATGTTTTGCTCCCTTTCTTCCTCCCTCCCTCTGCCACCCTCTCTAACGATAATGAAAAAATCTAAAAAAAAAAGAAAGAAAAAAGAATACCTAGTTCACATGGCTGTTAGTGTATGTAAAGTACTTAGAACAGTGACTGACTTACATAATAAGTGCTCAACAAACATAGTTATTATTTCTATGTACCTATGGTTGGGCTATGGGGAAGTCAAGTGAAGTATGAACTGAGACACTTAAATTGGGAAGACAGCATGGCGTTTTATAACAAGCACAGTGAGACCTGGGTCTAAATCAAAGTCCTATCATTTCCTGACTGTGGTTCTGGACAATGTAGTATACCTCTGAGATTCCATTTTCGTATCAGAATAATGGAGATAATGATGCCTCCCTTGCAGGTTATGAGATACGTATGTAAAACTCCATAGTGTCTGACACAGAAGAAGTTCCACAAATATGAGCTCTTAACCCTTTGTCCATATAATCTGAGTGATAATAACATAAGAATGGATCAAAGTGCATACCAGATTTGTACTTGATCACCTCCAGGACTCAGGTTGGCATATCCCTATATTAAGAAGGCAGCTATTCTATATTCTGAACAAGTTGGCTTGTTTTTAAAATCCAAGAGAGAAGAGTTTGTGGATCTAAACTCAAAGGGACATAATTTGGTTAATTCTCATCTGTTGTGTCCAATCACTATTCAATCACACCCCCTTCCATGGCAAGCTGTCCCTCCAGGCAGCTAGTGTCACTAACTGTGCTACCTGGGCCTGTCTAGGTTCATGAGTATTGATTCTGTCTGTCTAATTTGCAGGCTGCAAGACGTGTCCAGGCAACCAAGTATGCTGCCCTTGGCCCCAGGGGGCAGACAGTGGTCTGGTAGGATGGGGAGAGGAGAGTGACTAGGCTCAGCCCTGGGGCTGCTAAACCAATCAAAGGACATGGGCAATTCACAAACTTGAAGGCCAAAGAGGGTAAGCATCTAGACTCCTTCTGCAACCTCAGAGAAGATTCTTTTCACTTGTAATAAAAACTCAAAAGGCAGGAGCCCCACTATGGGATATCGCTAGGACTACTGGAACTGTGGCTGCTCAGTGGCCAAGAGTGGCATCAAACACCTTGCCAGACAGCTAACAGGCTTTTCACTTAACAGTCACCACATACCTCCAGCCCAGAGTTCTATAAGGATCAGGTCCTTCTTAAAGAAACCAGCCTAATCAGGATGGAGGGCTACATGGCTATGGTTAGCTTTGGTAACCAAAAGAACTTTGTGGGCCTGTGGGTGGCAGAAGGGCAGAAACAGAGTAGGAGAGTAGCCAGGTGAGGGAAAGCTAAGGCAGGGCTGGGAGTGCCAACAAGTTCATAATCAAAACAGAACCAAGGGGCCAGAGATCAGGTAGAAGAAATGTGAGTTAGAGCATCAGAAGCCAAGTCAGATGGCAAGTACTACAGACTGAGGCAGAACAGTAGACCACAAACAAAGTGAGCAGCCAGAAACCAGAGAATACATGGGTACCAGAGGACAAGGCAAAAGTAACAGTAACCAAGAACAGCACTGAGGAGACTGAAGATGAAGTGATTTCTGCCTCTGACACTTTTTGCTAAAATAGAAACAAATCCCCAAATTTATAACTGCTTTTGGGGAAGGTGGCTTCCATGGGGAGATGATGAGTTGGCATACCTGGCTGGTGGTGCCAGGTGCCAGCCTGTGAACCCAAAAGTCGCTGGTTCAATTCCCAGCCAGGGCACAAAACCAAGTTGCAAGCCAGGTCTCCAGTCAGGTCCGTTGCTGGAAGCAGGTGAAAAGCAACCATACATTTATGTTTCTCTCTGTCTCTGACTCTCTCCCTTCCCCTCTCTCTGGAAATAATAAAATCTTTAAAAGAAAAAACAAAAACAAAACAGAATCTGACAGCACAAAGGAAGGCAGGCACTGGCTATTCATGGGGATTCACCAGAGGACAACTAACTGCAGCCTCCCCTCTGTTCTGGTGCTTAAGTGCTAGCTGCCATTTTGTAATTTAGACATTGCCACCTTAATTTAAGTAGCTGGTACCAAATGAGCTGTGGTGTATGGGCTCAAGAGCTGAATTAAAGTGGGGCAGTGGACACCATGAAAACATCTCCACTCAAAGTAACTACATTAACTATTCCATACATTTTCACTGGGCAAAGGCTTAAGAATATCAGCAATTCTCCCAGCCCATCAGGATGTAGCCTCTGGTGGTCTGTGGAAAGGTGTACCTACCAATGCTAACATCAACCTCAAAGGCTAGAGAAAATCTCCAGATGTACTATTTCCCTTACGAATTGGGGGAGTCAGAAAATGCCTATGGCCTAAGAGAACAGGAGTTCGTCCTTTAGTGACTTGGCTCTAGGAGCATTATTTGCCTTCCTGTGTGCCCATCAGATTCTGTTCTCTTATGTCCCCCCAAACGAACTTCCACACCAAAAGGACTGGGCCTTAAAAATACTGAAGGTGAAGTCTGTGAGGGACAGCATCAAGCTGACAGGCTGGAGAAGAACAGCAACAGGAAAAAGCTAGCCATGCTGGTTGGGGGACAGGTTAGCTTGGAACTCTGGCTGATCAGAAATGGTCAGGTCTTGAAAGTTGGCCTGAGACAGACAGGAGAATGCAGGTCCAGAGCCCAAGACCACAGCAAGTTACACATGTGAAAAAGAATGGTAAACTTTGATTCTATACTAACAGCTATTTTCTCTCTGCTCTGTGTCTACTGGTGGTACAATTATCTATTTTCTCAAGGATATAGAGTATGGCTAAGTAAGAGGGAGACAGTAGTCTAATCTAATAAGGAAAGCTAACATTTGTATATACATCTTACATGCCAGGTGCTGTTTAAAACAGATGCTGTTTCAAACACTATATATATTCTAACATATTTAATCTCCACAATAATCCTATGAGGTAGCTTACACATTAAAAAAAAGAAAGAAAAGAAAAAAAAACTGAAGCACTGAGGGGTTAAGTAACTTGTCCAAGGTCATTCAGCTATAAGAAGTGAAGGCAGGATTCAAACCTGGACAGTCTAGCTACAAAGCCCATGTCCTTTTTCACTCTGCTATACCCCTCACTTCCCTATATTGACTCCCAGGAAGTTAACTGTCTCTAGATGCACTTTGTCGTAATTCAGTTTTCTTTCTTTTTTTTTTAGTTTAATTTTGTTGTTGTTGTATTACATCCATCCCCTTTTTGTTCCCCTCTGTCCCCCTCCCGCAACTCAGTTTTCAGTAGCCCAACAAAAAATAAAGCAAGGATATAAATAGTCAATTCCCACAGGAGGAAACAAATTAAAAAAAAAAAGAGTATTACTAAGTATGAAGAAATATCCTCAAAGCTCATTTGTTGTTAGAGAAATTCAAATTAAAACTAGATATTTTAAATTTAACATATTACCAAAAATTAGAAAGCTGAAAAATGCCAAGTGTAGGTGAGGACACAAGGTTCTGGGACTCTTCATGCACTATCCAGGGAGAGACTGGTACAGCCATTCTGGAAGCCTATCCTATAATACTTTGTCAAATTCAAGTATCTTACGCTATAGCCCAGAACTTCTGCTCCTGAGTACAGACATCCCAGAGGAATTCTTAAACAGGTCCATAAAAGGTAACAGGGGACATTCATCACAGCATTCTAAGGTAGTGGGGAGTTGTAGACAATCAAGGTCCATCACTGGGGAATGGGTAAGTTAAATGTGGTAGACACACACTATGAAACATGATATGCCAGTTAAGAAGAAGCAAGGTGAATATATGTGAGGAAACAGATGACTTTGAAAAGGGCCGATTCCCCTTCCCCTTCTATTAGTCATTAATTTAATCTGACAATTTCTTCCAAAAGTTTATTCTTTCAAGGAGTCTCACAATTGCAGAACTTCCAATTCCTATGCTGATAGTGATCATGGGGACTGAAGAATTAAGGACCCAGTGTAAACACTGAACTCCCTGAGCACTAGCCATCAAATATGACACTCTTCCACTGGGAGTGTCCCCCTGCTTCAACTGGCTAGTTCGCATCACCTTCGGGGCTCCTCAGTGGCCCAGTAACTAACTAAACTGAGCCTTCTGTCCTCCAGCCTGAATCCATGCCCTTCCTCTTTCATTTGCACAGAACCCAACACTCACCCCACAGCAGCTGACCCTCATCAGTGTATCATCATTGCCTGTTTACTTTTATTTGCCTTTCTTGTTAGACTATTAGGCAAGAGCCATGTTTCAACCTTCCTTCCCAGCTCCTTGACCACTGTAAGTGGTCAACAGATGTTTTCCAAATGAGTGCATGAATAAATGAATGAATGAAGAATATATGAAATCATTAACTTATTTGGTGGGAAATTGGGGAGAAAGGTGGAAGGCAACTGTCTCAACCCTATCCAGCCCTCTCCCACCAAAAGAGGTCACAATTTAGCTGTGGGACATCTTCATTCTCCTCTCCTGAACACCAGCCCCTTTTAGGGCTACATGCAATTCCCAGACAAAGCTGAGGAAATGAAGATGATGATGGCCCCTACATGACAGTCCTGGGACTCCTGAAAATTCCTTTAGAGCCACGGCTCCCATGAGGCCCATTTTATTTGACTGAACAGGTTGTAATTAGACTAGAGATGGGAGCACATGTGGGAAGGTTGGCTCACACTGACCTTGATAAGCTCCCACTTTTAGGGTAGTGGGATATCACATTGCTTCGGAGGACAGTTATATCCATCGATGTAAAGGCTTTCTGCTCTCAGTGGCCAGAGGGACTTGGGGCTGTCACATTGTTTACAAGAGAGCAAGAAAATCTGTGTGGTGTGAACTGAGGCCTATGCTGGGCCAGGTGCATGTCAAAGATGGCTGGAGAGCAGCTTGGGTTGGTGAAGCAAGAAGGGCAGTGATCCCAGCTCCAGGTTGCTCCCACTCAACACTGAGCTTCAGGAGAAGCTCCACCAATTCCTCTCTTTACCCCCACATCCAAAGCACAGGGTCATTGTGATGAGTGTCAGGGCTCCCAAAGAGCAGATAAAGAGTAGACCTACTTTCAGTCCAGTGTATACCTCAACGGGGGAGGAAGCAAAGAGGTCGCATGCAACTCAGGTGGTTTGCGGGCAAGTCAAATGAGCTATGTCTCATTTGGTCTACTGGCTGGTGAAGAAAGCGGGGCAGCCAGACCAAAGATAAATGGCATGTATTACATCTAGAGGTCCTGTGGCATGGGGGCATGAGCTGGGGATGAAGAAGGAAGGAAAAGCAGTCTCTTTTTAAAGACAGCTTCCTTAGGCAACTAACTAAAGATTATGATGGAAAGCAAGGTACCTGTGTAGATAAAGTAGCCACAGTGTATTAAGCACTTTACATTCACTATTTCAGATCCATATAATCACTGGCAATGAGGTACTACTACTCTCATTTTATAAGTGAATAAACTGAGGCTCAGCAAGACAATATGAGCTGCCCATGTGTACACATTAAATAAGCATAGGAACCAACATTCAAATTCAAGTCTGTCTGGGGCAAACCTATTGCACATTCCCCTAAGCCACGGTGGTTCTCATCCATTCAACCATCCATTGCCACGGTGGTTCTCATCCATTCAACCATCCATTAGTCATGCTATCCCTTAGTTACTGAGCCTCTCCTATGTACTACGAACAGGGATATTTTTAGATAGTAGTTAAAGTAAAGCAGATCATTGTAGCTTGCTAGGATGAGAGGAAATCTAATTCAGATGGAGAAGGATCATCATCAATGGTGAGCCCAGACAGGATGAGATAATTTGGGGCAAGGCTCAAGAAAGGTATGGCACATTCAGCAGAGAGCCATGGAATCAGGACCACCCATCAAGGATTTCCAGGACAACCCCAGTTTCACTTCCTTAGCCTCGTCCTAAATACCTTTCCATGTCTTTTAATCTGTGGTTCATAATATATGGCTGCCAAACCTATGGGCCAATATGGTTAAGCCTCCTGGTTATTAGGGATTCTTACCAAAGTATGGGCCCAGACCAGGCTCTCTCTAGGCAAATAATCCATGAGTATAATGGGGCTGGTTTATCTTAGACTTTGGACAAAAATAACAACAATAAGAAAACCAAACAACCATCTTACCTGTGGTAAGTGCTATCATTATTTTCATTTTGCAGATGAGGAAACAGAGCTAGTAAGGGGTAGAACTGGGTTTTAAACTCAGGCAGTCTCCTTTCAGAGCCCTTGTTACATACTACTATGTCACATACAACGAGATGACGTGTTCCCCAAAACCGGGACTGGGCCTGACCATCTGTTTCCTCATGCACAGGGTATAGTACAGGCCAGTAAATATTAATTAATCAATTCACTGCGGGGGCCTTAACACTGCACTGCTGATAAACACACTGAGTTTTCAGTCAGCTCCTGTGCTTTACTTACTAGAATTGCCAAGTTGGGTCTCTTTCAATCTGAATTTTACAGTTGGTTCTTGGTTTTGTAGACTAAAACACTCATCTGTTTTTTTGTTTGTTTGTTTTAAGATTTTATTCATTATTTTTAGAGAGAAGGGCAGGCAGGGTAGGAAGAAAGGGAAAGAAACATCAATGTATAGTTGCCTTTCACCTGCCTCCAACTACAGACCTGGCTGGACACGTGGCTTGAAACCCAGTTATGTGCCCTGGCTGGAAATTGAACCAGCAACCTTTGGGTTCGCAGGCTGGCACCTAGCCACTGAACCACCAGCCAGGGCTTCTGTTCATTTTTATCAAGACAGATTCAACCATTGCTCTAGTCCACCAACTTCTTTTTTTCATGTCCTTGATTTAAAAGTTTTTTTTATTTTTTATGTCCTTGATTCTTTAACCCAAGATAATTGCTATCTCTTTAAACTTCATTTAATCTGCCAATTTGCTAGGCATTTAACCATGGTCCCAATGGAATCAGTGATATAACTATTGAACAGGACAGCACCCCATGCCTCTGATGTCTTTGAATAAGAGGTACAGGAGTAGACCATTATCACAATCCCTATAAAGGAAACACCCCCTCTGCAAGCAGCTGAACTGGGTGAGCACTGGGTACTCTCTCCTGGTCCCAACTGATACTCACTAGGGAGATGGCACTGAACACAGAACCCCAAGACAGGATACAGCATTGGAGAAGGGGGGCACTCCCAGCTTGCATGTTAGGCAAATGAGCTGGCATTGCTTTCCAGACAGCAGTGTCTTGAGTTGCCTGAGGTCAAGGCATGCGCCTGCCAAACTAGAATCAGGTGCATGTTGGAATTGGAATATCATTACTACGAAACAGGATTATCTTGAGTAACGATTCCAAATGGGATTAGAAATGACTCTTTGTTACTCAGAGATAATCAGCCACAGCAGCAGTGGTGGGTGGGAGAAATGTCAAACTCGGCACACTTTCCTGGGGGGCATGGTGCTGGCATTCTGGGCACCTGGCCAGCACTCTCACCCACCCTTCCTTGCTGGGAAATACTGGGCACTGTCCTGCATTGGGCAAGTGGCCACCTGGGACAAGAGCCAGCACCCATCAAAGTGCCCTGCTCTGGGTCCCATGTTCTAGGCCCAGCTTCTCAGATAAACAGCACTGGAAAAAGAATCTCCAAAGCCCTCCTACAGTAATAATAATAATTAAGGGACTATCACTACTGCTATACTACTACTAACTAAAGCAGCAAACCCTTATCAAGTGATTACTATATGGCAAGCATTGTTCCGACCACTTTACATGTATTTACACATTTACACCTCAAAATAGTCTTTTGAAGTAATCTGCTTATTATTTTCATTTCCTGGCTGAGTAAACAATCACAGATAAGAAAAAGAATTTGCCAAGATACATAATAACTAGTTAGAGGAAGAGCTTAGTAATCTGGCTCTAAAGCGTACCACATGCTAGACTGTCACAGCCTGACAGAATCCCAGTCCATGTTGGATAAGGCCTTTCCTTCACACTCTCTGGTCTCCAAACCCTGCCAGTTTGTCTACTAGCTCCGGCAGATTCCTGCTTTTACACCTTTGTGAGCCTAGGCTCACAATGGTCCAACTTCCAGCAATGGCTTCCCTACCTCCCTCCACCTTTAACAATCAAAATCTTGTCTATCTTTCAAGACCCACCTCATGTGAAAGAGCCTCATTTCATAATCTGCACCCCCCCCCCCCCAGGTAGTCTTCTCTGGGGCATGGACCACATTCTGCCTCCTTTAAAGTGGATTCATTTTTTTCCCTTTTCTGTTAGTTCATTGAGACAAGGTTTGCTTGTTTTTAGATTTCTCATAATCTTCCAACACATAGCTAATTCATCAAGAAATTCTGAGATGACTTGACTCTTGGTCCCAGTAACCCTCAGGTCCATCCCATGGCTATAGCTCCCTGCCCCTTCCCTCCACAGGCCGTTATAGGCCAGTGAGAAGGATAAGGCTGGGTTCAAATCCTGGCTCCCTTTCACTTACTAGACAACTTTGGGTGTTTCTGGGCTTCATTTTCCCTCTCTGCAAAATAGGGATTGCAGTTAGGGTTAGAGCCAACATGTGAAGTGCTCAACAGTGGGCCTGGCACACAAAAGGTGCCCAGTCAACCAGTCATCATCATCATTAATTACTACCATCAGGTGATCAGATAGAAATATCCCCAGCTTCCTCAAGGAAGCATCACTGCAGCATGCAGTCAGGTCAAAAACTGGGGGCCCTAGGAAGAGGCTGTAGGCCTCTAAGGCAGGAGAAATCTCCATGTGGTCAAGGCCCCTAAGAACCTGCACTGAAGCACAGGTGCATGGGTGCTCTACCTGCTTTGTCTCTGTAGGAACAAGGAAGAAGAGCCTCTCAGGTAGGCTGCCGCTGGTCCAGCTGCAATAGCAGCATTGGCTCTTTGCTCTATGAACACCTGTGGAGTTGTCAGCCCCATGAAGAAAGGTCTGTAAAACCTCTTCTTCAGGACAATCTGGCTAGGGATGCTGGGTTCTTAAAGATAGGGTCTAATGCCCTCCTCTACTTAGTAAGGTGGAGGGAAAATAAGCAAATGCTAAAAATAAATGACTGCTGTGAGACGCAATTAAATGGTCTTCAGCCAAGGATGGCGGCATTTTAAAATTAACAAAGCCCAGGTACCACATCCAGGAAGGCCTTGGCAAATGAGTGTTATTCACTCATTAGCTCAGCTCCTCAGGGACCCTGGCCAAGCAGGGAAGGCAGTGCCGGGAAGTAGTCCTTCCGATGCTGATGAAATGCACTCCGGGAGAAAAGACAGAGGAGGGAGGGAGACTCTCGTGGGGAATTTCAAACAGTTCTGGAACTTTGTGCTGTGCCTCACAGTCTTACTTTCTCTGAAGCAGGGGTTTTCAAAGCAACCAGCAAGCCCAAGTGAATTGAAATCTGAATCTCCCATCACAACCCCATTCTTGCAGGATGTTTGGTTCCTGAAGCACCACAATGGCCACACTATTTAGTTAAGTCTCCCTGCTTGGCAGTCCAGGGACAAGGAGCCCAAGTATGATGTAGGGTGGGAAGCAACCCTGCACCCACCCTTGCCATAATTTACATTCACCTACTCTATACCATGTGTACAGTAAATTTACCACTATTCATCAGTAATTATACTTCATGACACCAAGAATCATGTAAAATTCACAAATCTTCATTCTCTCTTAGTGATAAAAATATACAGTACTCAAATGTGAGATTGTGAGATACCATCAACAATAAGAATTCAAAAAATTCCAGGTGATCCTAAACAATAGAATTCATTTTAACACTGCAAGAGGAATTCTCAGTATGCCATTGGTCGCAATTAATGAAAACTAGAGAGGGATGATGACCTTTTTAAAAGTTTCTGTTTAGTCAGTTTATTGAAGTATCTATTATGCATAGTAAAATTAATCTTTTAAAGATGCACAATTTGATGAGTTTTGATTGTACAGCCATAATCATAATCAAGATTTAGAGCCCTGGCTGGTGTGGCTCAGAGGATTGAGTGCTGGCCTGTGAACCAAAGGGTCACTGGTTTGATTACCAGTCAGGACACATACCTGGGTTGCAGACCAAGTCCTCACCCAGTTCAGGGTGCGCAAAAGGCAATCACAACATTGATGTTTCTCTCCTTCTCTTTATCCCTCCCTACCCAAACTCTCTCTAAAAATAAATAAAATCTTTAAAAAAAGGATTTAGAATATTTCTATCACTCTAAAAGCTCCTTTGGGCCCTTCCTTCCACATTAAAAATGTTTTATTATTATTATTTTTTAAAGATTTTCAAATTGTTTTTCAGAGAGAGGGGAATGGAGAGAGGCACAGAGGGAAACATCAATATATGGTTGCCTTTCACCTGCCTCCAGCTATGAATTTGGCTGGAGATCTGGCTTGCAACCTAGTTATGTTGCCCTGGCTGGGAACTGAACCAGAGACCTTTGGGTTCACAGGCTGGTGCCCTAATTACTATTCCTACACTACTACCTTTTCTAGACTGTCATAAATGGAGTTATATAGTAGGTAGTTTTTTGGGTCTGGCCTTGACTTAGCATAAGGCTTTTAAGATTTGTCCATGTGGTGCATGTATGAGTAGTCTGTTCTTTTTATTGCTGTTTAGTGGTTCACTGTGTGGATGAACCATACTCTATCCACTCACCAGCTGATGGACATTTGGGTGATTTCTAGTTTTTAGTAATTCTGAATGAAGCTCTTTCAAGTATGTACATACCTTTTGCAGATGTATGTTGTGGGCAAATACCTAGGAGTTGGTATTATTGGGTTGTATGGTAAATATGTTTTACCTTTATAAGCTGCTGCCAATATGTTTTTCCAAAGCGGCTATACCATCATGCTCCCCTACAGCCAATGATAACAACTGTTCTGTAACTTTGTCAGCATCTTCTGGATACTGTTCCTTTATCGGACATGTGTTCTGACAGCTTTTCTTTTCTTTTCTTTTTTTGAGGAATTAAAATTATAAGGATCTAAATAATATCATTTTTCTTTTAAACCACTATCCTCTGCATATACACTGATGAAAGCAACAGGAAAGACTTAAGTTTTCAACTTATAAATACCTTAATGCCACTGGAGAGAGGATCAAGCAGTATTTGGTACCTGCTAAAACTCATAAGACTGTTTTTACCTCCACTGTAAGCACCCAACCAAAGACTACGCTTAAAGGAAAGCTACATCTGGAGAAATGGCTGTCCTATAACAGCCTTTGGTCCCCAGACTCTGCACCTCCCAAAGCCCTGTTCTGGTCCACCAGGCTCCTGGAATGGTCAACAGTTGTCACACTCCATTGCTGGCCATTGTCCATTGGGAAAGGTAGGAGGCTCCAAATCCATCCCTCAGTGAAAGAGCAAACAGTGGGGCCTGTGGCTGCTTGGACATCAAAGTTGAGCAAACAGGCCTGGCAAACCCTGCCTCTCCGCCTACATATCCTGCAAATGCCATATGAAGGAGCTTCCCTGAGGGGGGTCATGACTTTCAGCTTGTCATAGCACACATCAAAGTTTGCACCACACACGAACTGCGTGCATGGGTTCGAATCAAGTCACCCAAGAGCGGACACTCAGCCATTGTTTCCAGTTTTAATCCTGTGTTTTCCCAAGTAATTAAGCCTTCTTGCTTATGAACTTGTGACTAAGTAAAGCATCAACGAGAGGTTGTAACATCAAAGTGCTTTCCACCGTCTGTCCATGTTTGGTAAAATTGGATTTCTTTCTCTTCTTGAAGAAAAACTAATTGAATTTAGCTGAAGACTGGGTATATTTGCATGAGCCCATGAAGGCTATGCTAAATCACAGTGATCATCCTGGGACCCTGTGGCTTAGCCTTTAGCTGGACTGGGTTAGAGTACAGCAAAGAATGAGGCATCCTGATTCAGGTGAAACAAGTGCCTACAGCATAATGCTTATGGAAGGCTCACTATGGAGAGGGGCCAACCCCCAGTAACTTTTCCTCAAGTCAATACTACACCCAAGCTGTTACTAGGGCCAGTGAAAGGACTTTCCTAGTAGAATGTTGGTTAATCTTTGGCAGAAAGGCTACTGAGGACAATGGCCATCACATTACTCAGGTCCTTGATGTCAGCAGTCTAAGTAAGCTTCTTAAGGCAAAGACCATGATGCTTATTATCTGAATCTCCTTGTAGCCTGGCACATCAGCACCTGACACAGTAGTTTGAAAATGTTTGCTGGATGCATGAAATGATAATATCAAAGCATGTCAGAACAAAGTTCCCCTTTCCTACAAAAACCAAAAAGCTCTATATACCTGTTTGTCATGCTCATTGGGAAACTTCAATCTAAATTAACACTTGAGTCCACTAATTATCTGATTTACAGTAAGTGCAGCATGGTCCTATTTATGTAAAATTACACACACACATACACAAAATGGTCACAAAATCTCTAGATGGAGGGAATCCAGTTCACTGCTACACTCCTCTTCATATTATTTTTACAAAAACAATAAACCTATTTTTGGAAAAGAAAATCTCTGGTTCAATCCTGATATAATTATCTTTCCTTTTACCAATATGATTCCTGATCTTGATCCAATTTTAACTCTCCTGTGTACATTTATATTTGTATTTTAATTTATGCCATCTCAAACCCTTTTAGGAAATAAAAGGAAGACATAAATTATAAATTAAGTTCTCATACAGACTTCTAAAATTTTTGTTCTATAGCACTGTATTTCCTATTCAAAATTAAATAAAATTACAAATACGTACATAAATAAAAGTTCACATGAAGTCAGTTTCCTTAAGAATAGAGACTACTTTGTTCTATGTCCCTAAGGCCCTAACACATTAAGCAAGTGTTCACTAAAGGCAGTTGGGGGTAAAATGATAGGCTACTCTCAGGATCTCTCCCTTGAGCTTGTGACTGCAGACATACTAAAGGAGATAAAAGCTCTTTGCTTTCAGTTTTGAATCAAAGGGTGCTATCCCTCTGTGTTTCCTTCATCCAAATCCAATTAAAAGGTGGTAACATTTCAGGCCTGGCCAATATGATACCACAAGGTTTTGTGAATGATTAGATGAGAATCAGCATACTTCAAATAATGAGAAACTTATTGGCAGATTGTGCTGGTACAAAAGTGACAGTTCTTTAGGACTACTCCCAGGGTACCTTACCCATGGGCCTACTCACCCTGATTAATGTACTCCAGAGATTCCCTTTTACCAGATTTTACTTTTCTTTTTTCCCATAGCACTTCTTACCTTCTAACATTATTTGGTTTCCTTAGTACGTGGTTTACTTTACTTGTTTGTCTGACCCTGCCTCTCTCTACTCAGGGACCACCATCCGTATAGAAATAAGCTCTATGAGGGTGGGGATCTTTGTCAAGAACAGTGCCTAACAAACAGTAGGTGCCCTGCCCCCAAATTTGTGATGTGAATAAATAAAACAACCTGAGAGTATGCTATTTTCACTAAAAATCTATCTTCCCTGGGTACTGGGAGAAAGAGGAGAACATAAAACAGATGCTTCATACACCAATAATTAGACCTAGGAACCAAAGCAAATAAATAGAAACTAACACTCTCACTTTGCTCAACGAGCATCACTGATTTGCTAAAGGCCCTGGATAAAGACAGGCAATCAGTTAAACCAACAACTCATTAGATTCAGAAAGCTATCTGCTCACTGATTGACAGTACTCTTAAGTATAGTGTTATTTCCAATTGTCTCAACACTGAAAATACACTACACATAAAAGCACCCTCTCCCCTTTTTCTCAACTACTGGCTGTCTCTTGGAGATGGAGACACCTGTAGGCTGGGAAAGATGATGATGGGTGGGTAGGGTAGACGTGGTGGTGGACAGAGTGTCTGTAGTAGAATGAACATGTGTATATGTGCATAGTGAGGGCTAATGTAAGCAGCAGAGAATAACTCACGATTTATAACCTGTAGCACATATTATCTCATTTGATTCTCACCAGCATACAGGGAAAGTCTACTCTGCTCGAAAATTCAGTCCTCTCACACGCTCTGCTTTGAGAACATCCTGTTGAAACTGCTCTGACATCACTGACTCCCCTATGGTCTCTCTCTCTACCTGCCTTTCTTTTCCATGTGAGGCCACAAGCTCCCAAGGTCTCTCATTCCCCAATGATTAGCATGAAGCCTGGCTCAGAGTAAATATTACCAAATGTTTATAGAAATAATTAATTTCAGGTGGATAAACAGTGTCCATAGAATTCTGAAGCTCAACTAAAGGTCAGAATCAGGACTAGACTCCAGGTTTCCCACTGCAAAGTCCAGTTACACCAATTTCTTCTTTTAAAAGCTAAGTGCTTGCCCTAACCAGCTCAGTTGGTTCGAGCATTGTCCCAATACACCAAGGTTGCAAGTCCGATCTCTGGTCAGGGTGTATACAAGAAGCAACCAATGAATGCATAAACAAGTGGAACAACAAATTGATGTTTCTCCTTTCCTCTCTCCCTTCCTCTTTCTCTCTACAGTCAATTTTTTAAAAAGACTAAGTGCTAGGAGCTAAGAGGCAAATCAGGAAATGGAGTGCTGAGAACAAGTTCACGATAGAAGAGCAGAGAGAGAGCTATCTCAAGTAGAGGAGATGTGGAGAGGGATGTAGCTGTGGGTCAGCTAAATCCTTCACTGGCTTCGTCTCTCAGGCAGTCTGAGGCAATGCCAGCCCTATATTATAAAATCACTGTTTGTTGGTTTCCATCATATTTATGACCCTTTTAAAGGTAGCTAGGACTGGCAGATAAAAGCCTCAAAAATCTGCTTGAAGGGAAAATTTTAATTGGTACATCCTACTATCAATTTCAGTTGCAACTACTAAAGTACCCAGTCTGTTTTCTTTGAAAACATTTCTTTTTGCTCTTATTTAGTCAATTCTGCTGCACAATCACAGTATCCAGCACTAGCCTGGGATCTAGCAGAGGGTGGCAGCAGCAAAACACACGAACTTTGTAGGCAGCCAGACCAGGTCCTAAATCCTGTTCTGTGTGACCTTAGACAAGTCATTTTATCTCTTTGGGCTTAAGCTGTCTCACCTATAAAATGAGAATAACATGTGTGGTTGGTGGTTGTGAGAATTAGCAATAACTCTCTACACAGAGGGGGCTACTTTGGTCTTCACACAATAACTACACCCTAAGGGAATGGGCAAACGGGTGGGAAAATAGCAGAGCTTCCAATGGGAGGGCAGAAATGTCCCCACCTTCCCTTCCTCTCTTCAAAACTTTCAAAGAAAGGGCCTGGAGGAGCTCTCGCTGGGGACAGTGACTGTAGACTTCTTAGCACACATAGATGGTGGATAACGAAAACATGATGATAACTCACACTTAATCACTTAGGCTTTCAAATATTTCATTGCTTCAATAATGCAAATGACTCCCTAAGGTCACAAAGCCAATGAATGTTGGAGCTGAGATCCACACCGACATTCCTCTCCACATCTCCTATACTTTCTATTGCACTGGGTATAGACCAGAACCATAGGTTGAGTTTATCTCCCCGCCTCTGGAGAAGACAGCAGGGGCAGGCAAGGGTGGGAGAGGATTCAGGAATGTGATCTGAAGAGACTTGGCTCAGGGAGAGTTGTTTAAAAGATCTCTCACCTGTAGTTTCGGCTGATGGCTGCTACCATTAGCGCTGTCCAGCCAAGTCTGTGCCTTGCATTGACATCTGCACCATCTGCCAACAGCCTAGAACACAGAAGAATATTTTCAGTGTAGGGCTTATCATGGACTGAAGAGTGGAAGAAATGAGACAGTCAACAAACAGGAAGGCTGGATGAACCTGGTATCATGTTAAAGGCCTTTGAGAACTAAAAACCCATCCCAGCATCTTTGGCCAGTCTCTCTAACCCCAGGCTTCCCCTACCTCTCTCCCTTCTTCCCTTAAATGAGCCTGCCCCTTCCTATTATCCTCTCAGCCTTGTGAGGAAACAAATTTTGGGGTACCCTCCCACCATAACATCATAACACCCTAATACTCCTACTCCATCAAGTCCAGAATGCTCTTACCCCTGCTGCCTGTTCTAACCCAACTTTCATGCTATGGGATACAATCTTGGCTTCGAGGAGTATCCCTGAGAAGGCTTCCTCGACTCATCCAGTCCACAGACCTCTCTCTCTTCTGTCCTTAGATCTTCCCTGTGCTTAGCACCAAATGCCCAGGGTCACTTCTTTGGGGAGGGGTTAAAGAAAGATATTTTATTTATTTTCAGAGAGAGGGGAAGGGAGGAAGAATGGAAATGAAAAAAAGATGTGTGAGAGAAACATCACTGGATTGCCCCTCATATGCCCCTACCTGGGGACCTGGCCCACAACCAGGAACTAAATTGGTGACCCTTTAGTTAGCTGGCTGGCACTTAATCCACTGAACCAAACCAGCCAGGGCCCACTTCTTTTCTAGGTAGTTCCTACTCTACAAAAGGATCACACTCTTCAAGTTTATCTGTATGGTGGCTTTTTAAAAAGTGAAAATCTTTTAGCCCAAGGAAAGATGGAAACAATGTTAGAAATGCTAAATTGGGTTTCTAGACGAGTCCACATTAGCCTATTTGATGCTCTATGCTATTGTCTAGCACGTTGTAGGGGCACAATAGTTGTTGGATAAATGAACAAAGACCGGGTTTTAAGTATAGCACTAAAAGCCTGAATTCTGGGTCCTGGGAAGAGGGCCCTACTATGTGGAAGTGAATAGACAGAATGGGAGTACATACAATCTACTGTTACTATGCACCTACTACAGGTAGAAACAGCTCTCAGAACTTTATATACATGCTCTCATTTACTCTGTACCAGTTTATGGAGCTGATACCAATCTCTTTTCATGGATTACATAACAGGCGCAGTGAGGGGAAATGACTTGTTGAAGGTCACAGAACTAGTAAAGAGGCAATATAGTGCCTGGAACCCAGGTGGATGATGGCTCTCTACAGCCTGAACCCTTCTCACCTCACCACCTTCTTTAGTCTAAGCCTGGTTCCATGTCACCTGGAAGACCAAAAACTAAGTTGACTTCAGCAAATCCACAATATATGCTGGGTGCTGCACTAGATTCTAGGATGAGGGTGAGGGGAAGGCACGGGGTCTGGGGATGAATTTTCTGAGACAAAAAGAAAAATTGCTTTTTGCACAAAACCTCCTTCCTAATTTACCCACCTTCCCTTGTTTGCAGGAAAGTATACAATTTGGTTGTGGAAAGGACTCCAGAGAGCTAGAACTGAAGCCTGCAATGTGTGGTTTCCCACCAGAAATGCTACAGAAGGCCAGGAAAGGAGGAGATCAAAAGTTAAGAGTGATTCACTTAACAAAGGAGGTCTGCTTATGAGGAATTCGGGGAAGGTGTTTGGGGCAACAAGGAGGATATCTACTTTCCAGGGGGTTCTAGATGAAAGGGTGCTGGTAGAAAGTCCAGAGGCTTGAGGATAAGCCCCAGTACCGTTCTTATGTAGTAAATGCTCTTCTGGACCAAGCCAAGTAAAACCTCTGTGCTGTTTAATAAGTAAGGTGACTAAGATTTGGGAGGATGAAAAGACACAAAGCCTGAGGGGAAGACAGACCAACAAGCACATACCTGTACAATGACTGAGAGCACAACCAGGGAACCCTAACCCAGTCTTAGTGCCTCAGAGATATCTCTGAGGAGGTGATAATAAAGAGCTAGCCAGGAAAAAAAAAAAAACAGGTGAGGGGAGGGAAGGGAAGGAGTGTTTCAGGTGAAACCTCTCTCCCATACAGCATAGCGTACATGAGAGCCTGAGAGAGGTCTGGCATGATAGGGGCACAAAATGTAAGGGAAGAGTGTCAGGAGGTGGGGCTTGGAAACACTCATCTCTCAAGTTTAGTCTGAAGGATTTCTTCTGGGCCTCTTACCACATACACCGTTAAACTTCTTTTATGGAGGAACAATTCTGTGTGGCCAAGATGTTAAAGAAGCTAAAGAACAAAACAAAAAACAAAAACCTGGGGATGAATTTTCTGAGACAGAAAAAAATCGCTTTTTGCACAAAATCTCCTTCCTAATTTACCCACCTTCCCTTGTTTGCAGGCCAAGTGGTGCTGTGGTGAGCAGAGTCCTGACAGTAAAGAGACTGGATTCCTGATCCTCCTGTAATTCAAACAGATGGCCTCGTTTCTCTGCTCCTCAGTCCAGAAGATTAGGATATCAAGACCAAATCAAAGAGGTTTGTGAAGGGAAAGACTTGGACTGTGTCTCGAAGATGGGGAACATAATAGAGACAAGGAACAAAGTACAAGGCAATTAAGACAAAAGGAACAGGATACTATAAAGAAGCAGGGAAGCAATGGGAAGTTATGTTCAGAGACCATCAGGTAGACCCACCTGATGACAGTTCACAGCAGAGAAACAGCTGCGGAGGTAGCAGGGCCTACAACTGGGCCTCAAAATCAAGTGAAGAGGCCAAGGTGGTGGGTGTAAACCTTTTTTGAATATGATCAAAGTTGATGACTTTCTCCAAAAAAGTACACAGGAGCACACATATTAACCCCCCTTTTTACATATAATGTCCAGGGGTTCACAGGTCCTCATGAAATTAATAGTGGACCCTAAGTTAAAAACTCAATCTAAAGAGTTGACAGATACCTGGCATGTGTGCCACTGTCCTGCACTCATGCATCTAAGTCAGAAAACTCAAATCTCTCCAGGCAGTTCTTTCCTGTGGAGCCTTTGAAAAAGCCTCAGAATCCTCCTCGACACTGGTTCCAATCAGCTGCCATCAATCAAATGAAGCTGGTAATAGAGAGAAAATTTATTTGCCATTCCCTAGACTCTCACTATAGCAGTGGGATTGTCATTGAAGGTTTTGGGGCAAAAGAAATTATAAAATTAACCTAATAGCTTAAGCAGGCTGAATTTGAAAGGAGAGAGAGCAGAAAATGGGGACATGGAGACTAGTTTGGAGACTGATGTAATACAGACCTAAGGGGATGAGCTGGGGCAGCAAAATGAGAAAGCTGGGCATGGCAAGGAGGAACAGTGCAGCCAGAACACCTCATGTTTTCAGTGGGTCAGTGACCCACGTTTCCCTGCCTGGCTAGGCACAGAGAATTTTGGAAGCAGCACTGCCCTGGAGACAGGGATGAAGAAAGAAGACTGAGATGCCTCCTCCTCCTCTTCCTGCTCCTTGAGGGTTGAATGTAATGTAACAAAAGGGATGAATGAAGGGCTCTGGAGAAAGTTAGACCTGAATTCAGATTCTGGTCCAGCTGGATGACCCTGAGCAAATCAATTCTCTCAGTTTTCTCACCTATCAAATAGGGATGATAATCTCTAATTTACAGTGACTGCATACAATAGGTATCCATTATAGGTAGGTTGCTGCCTACCATCCTACTCTACTTCTGTCCCTCTGAGGGAACAAAGTGTCTCAAGCTGGTAATGGCAGGTTGGCCAATTCCCAGGGGTTCTGAGATACTGTCACACAGGACCACTTGGGTAATTCAGCCAGGCTGGCTCCAGGCACTCCTTTGTTCATTTATTCAACAAATAGATGCATCACACACTCTGTGTCCAGCCATATGCTAGCTACTGACAAGGAGACAAGATAGAGGTTCTTACTTTGCAGAACCAAAGCCAGCCAGGCTTTTCTTTTATATATATGTATAGATGAATTTGTTTGTTACTTTCTTCCCATAAATAATTGTACATAAAAGTACGTCCATACTGCTAAGTATACAACAATTCCACTTTTTAAATTGCTGCCTAATTCTCTGTGGCACTTCCAACCAAATTTTCCTTCTCTGCTCTCCCATCTCCTGACCAACAAGAGCAATGCTCAAAGAATATCCTCTTATGTGTGTGCACTTTGGACTGTGTATTTCCCTGAAGCATGTACTCAAGAGTGAGATGCCTGGGTTATACGGTTTATGTTACTTGATTTGACTATTACTGTAATGATCCCCTCCAGGACAGCTGCTCCATCTACCTTCCCACTAGTAGGACAGGGGAGCCCCCTGGGTACCACTCTCGGGCCAATACTTAGCAATAGCCAGCTTCCTAATCACTGCAAGTCAGATAGGTAGATGTAAAGGATCTCACATTATTGTTTTAATTTGCATGTCTCTGATTCCCAACAACTTTGAACTACTTGTTATACGCATGTGAGCTTTTTGGGGTCTCCTTTTCTGTACACTGCAGGATTTTCTTTTAAGAGGAGGGATTGCTGGGAGAGAGGGCTTCTCCAAACTTGCTAATTCTCTGAATAGCTAGAGTAGAAAGAGCACAGGGCAGAGTCTAGAGACCTGGGTTCTAGTTCCCGGTTCTGCCACCTCCTATTCCTAAACCCTAGAAAAGGCATATTATCTCTTTAAGTTTCAGTTTCTTCATAGGTTCACTAGGAAGCGACAGTGCAATCTGAGGCAAAGGGCCCCCACAAACCTGAGGGCTCATTCCTAGGAGGCAAATCTTAGTGTTCTGCAGTGAGGCTCCACCTTTTGAGCCCTGCCCAACTTCCTCACTGAGCATCAGTTTTTGCAGTCTCTTGGAGGTGAGGTGTAATGGTAAAAGCAATGACCCTGGAATCTAAAAAACCTGGAGTTCAGATTCTGGCTCTGTCCCTTGCTAGCTGTGAAATGGGGGATATAATCCCCACTGTGTAAGGATGAAAGAGATAGACATGGTGTAATTCCACAGGAATGGTGGCAGCACCTGGTAGATGAAGGAAAGACCAGAACAAAACAACACCACAGCAAGCTAGCCCAACTACAAACAACTTTTCCTCTTTAGGAGCTGGGTGGGCCCCTGCTCCGCCCCCACTTACCCTTTATGTGTACAGCAGTCCCCTAAGTCAAAATTTCACAAGCCTAGGTCTCCTCCATTTCATTTTGTTGCTTTGCAAGTGAATGCCCAGTGAGCAGTCATTTCAAAGTCCTGGGCCAGCTGGGCGGGTGGCTGCCTGCTGAGAGTGGCTGAAAGGGCCTCTAAGGCCTAAGAAAGCCACCCTTGCTCTCCCTTGTGATTTTCACCAATGGACAAAACTCGGCAAGTGAATTAATCTCTTTTAAAAAGAGCAATGCTTGTGACAGAGCACGGTGTCTCTGAAAAGGTTAGGATTCCATCATCCCTGAGATGATGAGTGGAATGCTTAATGCAGGTTGCCACTCAGGGCACAGCAGCCTGTGTCCAGGGGCTGGCAGCGGGGGCAGGCACTGCAGGCTTTGTGGGCTCACTCTAAACTGTGAAAGGTCCTTTCTTAATGAACTAGGTCTTCTGCTTGGCAGGGCAGTGGTGGGTGACACTAACAGGGGATGACCCCGGATAGTAGATAGAAAGGAGACCACACTAGCAATCCAGAGTTGAATCCCAGCTCTTGTACAACTTGCAAGCAGCGCAGTAGGGCAGGAAAATAACAGGAGAGACAGACCTCAGTTCAAATGCAGGCTCTGGCAGTCACTGGGTAGGTAGCTGTGAGTAATGAGTAACTTAGCCTCTCTGACCCTCATTTAGTCCCTTCACCTGAATGACAACTCCTGCTCTTTGATCCTGTTTCCACATCTGTTAAAATAGGTAAAAGACCCTGCCAGCCCTTACTCCATATACCACACTGGGGTACCATGAAGAGACAATGAGACAAAATATGTAAAAACACTTGGTAAGTAATAAAGCAATGTACAGAGGTGCCTATGCTATTATCATTATCATTTTCCAATTATTATCTATCCCATTTTAAAGATGTAGAATATGTGAAAGGTATACATAACACAGGACTTGGAACATAAGTCGTCAGTGTTTCCATGGATTAATAAACAGTCTCAAATTCCCAGGCAAAGGCCTCAGTAGAATAAGGGTTCCTTAGGCCAAGAGCTGAGGATTTCTACAGAAGGTAACAATTCAAGGGGAGAACCAAAGTTCTTCTGATCTCTTAGGGATCCACTAGAGTTCTAAAGGCTATGGACCAACAGGCAACAGTGATTGCCTCTGATGGGGAAGGGAGAGGGGATGAGGGAGCCACACCTCTTGCTCTGAAGGCTTCTGTCCGAAGTTTTTTTATAACAATGAACATACTTGAAACTAACTTTGGGAAAAACAAAACATCCTTTTTTTCCCTCCAAGAAGCCTCCCCTAAGACAGCTTTGATGTTGCCCCAGTGTCTCTGCTAACCTGTATCAAGTTACCATAGTTTCTTTGTGTCACCCCCCCACCCCCACACCAGGAAGTAGCTGGTCCTTTAGAACCGAGGACATGCTTTGTCTCTTCACTCCTGGTGCTGGCAGACACCTGCTCACCCCCCCAGGAGCTGAACCAATGAATGTCTACAGCATCTTCCTACACAAATCTCTGACCAATATGTATGTCTGGTGCTGAAAGTTACTTGTTTTATACTTGTGTGCCTGACTTTATCAAAGTACTTAGGCTCCTGTGCATATGTGGGTGTGGGTGCAGCTTCTCACTCTCAGGGCTGAGGACACAGACATAGACCTGGGCTACAGGCAGTGGATTTTAGTCACATCTCTTGGTAACTAGCTGTGTGATCCTGGATGACTCTCTGAACCTCACTTTTCAGTAAAATAAGGAAACTGAATTAAATGGTTTCTCAAGTCCCTCCCAGTTCTAAAACCTTATGATTCTAAATATGTGTAGTATCAAAATTGGGAAGTGGATTCCTAGCAGACATGGCCATCAGCAAGACTTCCAAAGAAATGACAGCTCCCCAGGCTTGCTGTGTGTAGAAGGGAGGGGAGAGTCCCACAAAGGGATACAGGGCAGTTTAGAGTTATTCTGGCTACCCAGCTTGCCTGCTCAGGAGAGGGAGTTACCACTTGATTCTTCTTCCTCCTCATTTTATGACCAATCAATACCATGCGGCCACTGAACTTCAATTGTGCATTGTTCCAACTGATTTCCGGATCCTTAGCATGAACTGGCCCTCAGCTGCAGCTGGGGAGGAGGCTGACGGGTAGGGAGCCCTGTCCCACCTGCATCAGAGGCCTGGAAGCAGTGAGCCATGCAGACAGACTCAATCATGATCACTATCAGGGAAACAGGGCCCTGGCTGGAGCCTCGCAGAAGGTCCTATTTACAGTAATAACAGCAGTAATACTGAGACAGGCCAGGCTGTCTGAGCAGAGGCAAGGTGCCTGGGGCTAGAATCCACACACAGCCTCCATCTGTGCCTTATCTACCCAGTCAGCCTGGGCTGGGAGGGGAGGGCAAAGAAGACAAGGCTGCTTCACACTCCAGCCTGGGCCAGCCACTTCAGGCAGGGTCCTGGGCTCTACCTACACAGACACAAGGTCCCTCAGTTATCTTTTGCATTTGCTACTTGAACTAGCACTCTCCTTCAAGGCCCAACTCAAGACCTGTCCTCTAAGACGCTCTTTAGAGGTTCTCACTCCCAGTAAGTTGGCCCAGCCCAGCCCAGTCGTGCCCTGGCTACTGGAAAGGGAAGTGTGTGAGCAATGAAGAAGAGGGACTGGCATACATGCGGCACCTACTAGTGCACACTATGTAACGTGCCTGCACACTTTAACATTCTGAACTTAAAGAATGATCTGCAGGCATCAATTCAATCCTATTCTTCTTTGTATACACACAGGTATGGAGGAGGTTCAGAAAGCATCATCAGCCTTGGAATGGACTGATCGGAACAGGAGCTTGCCCCTGTGTCTTCCAGGCTGTAAGACTGGCCATGTTAACTTCTCTGAACCTTAGTCACCTAACATTATCAACCTGCCATATCTACCTAATAAGAATACTGAGATGACCAAAGGAAATAATGTACATGAAAGCACTTACATTTTCCAAATGTTAGTCGTTATTATTACTACTGTTGTATCTGTTCTATGACACAGAGTGGAGGAGCTGTATCAGAATTTCAATGAATTAAACAGAGTAAAAAGTCCAATGCTGGGGTAACCATTCTTTGTCCCATCTTACAGTTTCTAGCAGGAACCTGGCACAAACTAAAGTATATAGATTTTTTCCTAATTTCTTATTTTGAAATTATTTCAAACTTCCAGAACAGTTACAAATACAGTGTGTGCGTATGCGCATGCACACACACCCTCATATCCTTTACTCAGGTTCTCATTACATTTTGCCTCATGTGCTTTATTTACTAACTCCCATGAGTTAGTTTCAGACATTATACCCCTTTACTTCCCTTTACATCAGCACATATTTCCTAGTGTAAGAACATTTTCTCATATAACCACTAACCAATAATGATCAAGTTCAAAAGTTAACACTGATAAAATATTTGTATCTGATATACAGCCCACATTCAAATTTCTTCAATTATCCCAATAAGATCCTTCATAGCAATCTTCCCCTTTCCTTCATGGTCCAGATATAAATCAGAATCAATATTAGAATAAAGCATTCTATGTGTATTTCATTGAGAATAATTCCTCAGCATTTCTTTGATTTTAATAATATTGATATTTTTGCAGAGTAAAGGTTAGTTTGTAGAATGTCCTTCAAAATGGATAGCACTTTTTTTGAGAAACTACTTTCTATTATTCATCCCTTCATTTGACAAACTTTTCATGAGACTGATTATTATAGAACTCTGATCAGGATACCAAGGGCACTCTGATTAATTCTGCAGTGTCCTTGACTTCAAGGTGTTCACTGGACAGCTACACACCTGGTAAGCAGCTAAAATACAAGCAAGGCCCCTGGAGGAAAGTGCCATGAGTAAAGATCAGAGCTATACAGCCACAGGGACAACTTCCTGGAGCCAGAGGCATGAGCTGCGCCAGAAAGGATGGCCAGAAGCAGAGCTCCCTAATGGTCTCCTGGGATTCCCTAAGGGAAACATCTCTGTTTCCTCAAGCAATATGTGCCATGGCTGAGATGCAATAAAACAGGAAAAACAAAAAGGCCAGAAAGGGGAGGGGGTGGCCTAGAGCACCCTCATCTGGGTACCTCTGCCCAAGGGCTACATGGTAGGTCACAGTCAGCAGCTGCCTTGGTGAGGAGGAGGCAAGGCCTAGCCAGGCCGCTTAAGTGTGGGAAAGGGCCATGGGCGCCACCTACTGGCTCCACAGCAGGACTCTAGGCTGCTGCACAGGGCAATTGGGCAGCTAGCTAGTAGCCAGGCAGCTTGACACACTATGGCACTGAAACACAGAGATGGCTCAAACTTCTGAAATAGGGTTGGAATGTAAGCCACCACTTCTAAGCCCCAGAACTTTGTCATATCTTCAGTAAAGAATGGACTGGCCAAAGCTAACCAAAATATCTGGGCAAAGATTTGGCCTTCAATAATTCAGGTTCATTCCAATAATAAAACTTAAGTAGCCTCATCTTGAAGCCAGACTGATGTTGGTTACTGAGAAAACTGAACATGGTCCTTGCCCACAATGAGCTCTCAGCCTGAACAATGGGTAGGGAAATGAGACAATTAAGTACACAATTTAAGTGCTTTAAGTATCATAGTTACTCTGAGAGCTGTTTGTACAGGGTCAGTAACCATACAGTACGCTTGGGTCTTCATGTCTTGCAAAACTCTTAAATCATGGAGCTCAAAAAAGCTCACATATCTTGGGTAGCCCACTATGCATCATGCACTTGACATGTATGAATTCATCTGATCCAGTGACTACAGAAGGAGCCTGAGTCTTTCCAAGGAAAACTGATTTGCTTAAGATCACATGGCCAGCATTGGTTGGTGGCTCAATGGGTAAGGCGCCAGTCTGTAAACCCAAAGGTCAATGGTTCCATTCCCGGTCAGGGCAAAGAACCAGGTTGCAAGTCAGGTCTCCAGCCAGGTCCATAGCTGAAGGCAGGTGAAAGGCAACCATACACTGATATTTCTCTCCCTTTCTTCCTCTCTCCTTGCCCTTCTCTCTAAAAATAATGAATAAAATATTTAAAAAAAAAATTACAGGCCCTGGCTGGTGGCACAGTGGATAAGGTGCCGGCCTGCGAACCCAAAGGTCACAGGTTCGATTCCCCAGCCAGGGCACATAACAAGGTTGCAAACCAGGTCTCCAGTCAGGTCTGTGGCTGGAGGCAGGTGAAAAGCAACCATACATTGATGTTTCTCTCCCTCTCTGCCTCTCTCCCTTCCCCTCTTTCTAAAAGTAATTAAATAAAATATAAAAAATAAAAATAAAAATAAAAATAAATTACATGACCACTAAGTGGCAGTCTAGAACAGGAGCCCATGCTCCCTCCATTGAACCACACTACCTTCCAGGGCAGTATCCTATCTTCTTCTGCCCTTCTTTCCTATATATGCCTGGGGCCAACATATAGCAACTATCTGACAGAACCAACCAAATAATAAAAATAATAAAGAAGGAAAAGCATTAAGTGGAAAGGAGGTTATATGAGGGACGAAGATACTCTTTAATTAGTTCTGCTTTCTAGAACTTTTCCTTGAAGTGACTTTCTTGTCCTAGCCTCAAGATGAGGAAGACCCAATCCATCCCTTCTTTCTCTTCTTTTTGGTTTCTGTAGTACCACCACCACTTTCAGTTACATGGTAATACAAGGCTTTAAAGTGGTCTTGCCTTTAGGTTAAAACAAGCTGGGCAAACAAATCCAAACAAAAGGTTATAGAAGTAAAGGAAGCCCTGGTTCTCTGTAGGCTGGGCTGACTGCAAGCTTGACATACTCCAGGAGTATATAATGCGGCTGCCAAGAAGGCTCATGCAAGCACAGGCCTTATCAATGGGATTATAAAATCTATAACAATAATGGCCATGCCACACTGTAATTCAGAAGGAGCACCAAAAACTTTGTGACTGTTTCATTAGAAAATGACCAGCATGGGGAAAAGACTTAAAACCACAGTTTAGGGAACCAAGACTTATTTGGCTTGGAGCTCTGTCTCCTTATACAGACAAGACTGTACAAGAACAGTCTGTAAGTCTCGTACAGTCTGTCCTATAAGGCTGTATAAGACTGTATGGAACAAGATTGGAGCGGTATAGTCCTAGAGGACGGAATGGGGATCAAAGAGGGAGCTGTAGAGGGACTCAACTACATAACAGCAGCACACCATGCATCAAGTGCTATGCCAGGTGCTTTTACAGATACAGGGTGGGGCAAAAGTAGGTTTACAGTTTTGAGTATGCAAAAGTTTATTCTTGTATTATTATTTATTATTTTGTATTATTTTCCATATAAATAACTATAAACCTATTTTTGCCCCACCCTGTATTGAGAATTACTCACAAAAAAAGTATTTTTCTAATTACAAAGTGTCTTGGCTTACATTACTCCAACTGCCCAGAATGTATTTCCACTAAGCTCCTTGTTTCCCAATATTGTGTTACCTCTCTCCAGGCCCAGAATAAATGCCACCTTGTCTATGAAGGCTTAACCTTCTTTTCTTTTCTTTTTTAAGATTTTACTTATTTAGGCCCTGGCTGGTAGCACAGTGGATAAGGCACCAGCCTGCGAACCCAAAGGTCGCAGGTTCGGTTCCCCAGCCAGGGCACATAACCAGGTTGCAAGCCAGGTCTCCAGTCAGATCTGTGGCTGGAGGCAGGTGAAATGCAACCATACATTGATGTCTCTCTCCCTCTCTGCCTCTTTCCCTTCCCCTCTTTCTAAAAATAATAAAATAAAATCTTTTAAAATAAAAAATAAATAAAGATTTATTTATTTTATTTAAAAAAAAAAGAGATTTTACTTATTTATTTTCAGACAGGGGAAGGGAGGGAGAGAAATACTGATGTGAGAGAGAAACATCAATTCGTTGCCTCTCCAAAGAACCCCAACCAGGGACCAGCCCACAACCTAGGCACATGTCCTAACCAGGAATTGAACCAGTGGTCTTTTGCTTTCTGGGATGATGCTCAACCAAGTGAGCCATGTCAGTCAGGGAAAAACCTTAACTTTTCCTATATATTATAATTTTCTTACCAGATGGCAAGTTCCTTGAAAGGCAAAGATCACTACATATTTATGGTTCTCCCTCAATGCCAATTGGGTCATTTTGTTCATAATGGGCCTTAAGGATAAATAAATGCCAAGGAAGGCGTATAAACATCTAATATGCATATGAGGTCTATCCTGAAAGTATTGAGCCAAAGTTTTAATTACATTGACATTGGCTCGATACTTTCGGGACAGACCTCCTACAAAGATGCTCAAATTCATTAGCCATCAGACCACAAATCAAAACCACAATGGACCCTGGCTGGTGTAAGCTCAGTGGATTGAGCCTGGCCTGCAAACCCAAGTGTCACTGGTTTGATTCCCAGTCAGGGCACATACTGAGGTTGCAAGCCAGGTCTCTAGCCAGGTCCCCAGCTGGAGGCAGGTGAAAGGCAACCATACATTAATGTTAAAAAAAGAAGTGGAAAAAAAAAAAAAACCCACCCACAATGAGATAACCTTTCATATATACTAGGATCACTGTAATAAAAAAGACTGACAATAACAAATGATGGCAAGATATGGAGGAATCAGACCCCTCACATTCACTGCTATAAGAATGTAAAATGGTGTAGCCACTAGTGAAAAGTCTGGCAGTTCCTCAAAATGTTAAACAGTTACTCTAAGATCAATCAGTTCTATTCCTAGATATGTCTCCAGGTATTTTTCCAAGAAGTATAGAAACATACATTCACATAAAAAACTGTACATAAATGTTCACAGAACATAGGAATGTTCACAGCAGTATTACTTATAATGGCCAAAAAGTAAAAGCACAAATGTCTATCAATTGATGAATGTACTATAAATAATATGTGGTATATCTATACAAAGAATATTATCAGCTATAAAAAGGAATGAAGTGCTGGTGCTTACTATAACATAATCAATCTTGAAAACATTATGCTAAATGAAAGCTTGACACAAAAGGTCATGTATCAGATGATTCTATTTATGTGAAATGTTCAGATAGGCAAATCCAGAGACAGAGTGTTGCTTAGTAGTTGCCAGGGTCTGGAGAGGGAAAAGGAAGGAATTTCCTATGTCTCTATGAATATTCTTATACAGGTTTTTGTATAAATGTATGTTTCTGTATCTTTTGGGCAGACACCTAGGAGTAGAACTATTGGGTCCTATGGTACTCTACATTTAACATTTTGAGGCACTGTCAGTTTTCCAAAGTGGCTGCATCCTTTTACATTCTCACAGCAGTGAATGTGAAGGGTCTGCTAATGGGAGTGGATTTTCTTTTGGGGGTGGTGGTGGTGATGAAAATGTTTTGGATTTAAGACAGTGGCAATGGCTGCATAATCATAAAAAACTAAAAACTAAATTGTATACTTTAAAAGGGTGAATTTTATGGTATGTAAAGTAGCTCTCAAAAGGAAGAGGAAAGAATAAATGAATGAAGAAACTGTCTGATGAATCAGTTTTTCCTAATCTTCAAGAGGCAGAAAGTACCTTATACTTAGAGGTACCCAACTGAGGGCAGGGTGCTGCCCATCACAGAATCTAAAGAGGGGACTTGAATACTGGAGAGAAGGTGAGGCTGGACACCAAAATGCCTTGGATCCTCTCTGTCCCACAATTGGGGCTTGGGCTGTGAATGAGCCCCAATGGGTTCTAGAAAGGATCCTGCCCAGCCTGCTGGACTCTGAACTTCTGGGAATTCCAGGGTTCTCCCCAAATTGTTTGTTTCATATCCTGTTCCTGCTCACTGTTCATCTGCAAAGGCTGGTCAAACACATGGCCTTCCCAGGAGGCCTGGGTGCTATTCCCCCAAACAAAAGGCATTGAGATGGAAGCCTCAGCTCAGCCTCAGAGAGGATTCTTTTTTTAAAGATTTTATTTATTATTTTTAGAAAGGGGAAGGGGGAGAGGCAGAGAAGGAGAGAGACATCAATGTATGGTTGCCTTTCACCTGCCTCCAGCTAAGGACCTGGCTGGAGACCTGGCTTGTAACCTGGTTATGTGCCCTAGCTGGGGAATCGAGAACCAGCGACCTTTGGGTTCGTAAGCTGGCACCCTATCCACTGTGCCACCAGCCAGGGCCCAGAGAGGGTTCTTATGCGGCCTTCTGGGGCCTCCCATCCACAGAATGGAGGATCCTGGAGACCAGTCAGCCTGCTCAGCTGCTGTACCCTCCTGCTGGGTAGCCTCTGGGGAATCAAAAGGGTTTTGTTTAATGAATCAATCAACAGAGTCTATTCCTACTATGTGCCTTCTGAGTGTCCACTCAGCTTAGTGAGACTAGCTGCAGTAGAGGCAGGAGGGGGTGCCATTCACCTTGCTGTGACAGCACAACCCAGATGAGGAGACACAGACCTGAATGAAGCAAGTAAGGAGAAAGGGAAGGAGGTGAAAACTAAACATGATACCACATGGCTCAGACTTTAAGGCGGTGGGTATTTTGGTAAGAAACATCAACATGGGCTAGAATAAGCAGTGAACTGCAGTGAGAAAAAGCACATGCTTTGGATTGGTGTGGACTTTGGTTTAAATCACGGGTCTTTTCTTACTAGCTGTGAGGGAGAAAATCTGTCTGAACCTCAAGTTGTCTCATCCAGAAAATGGACATAACACAATCTGTTTTTGCAGTATTGCAGCAAGAAATGAGATAATGCAGTATCTAATATACTGCCTCCCACGCAGTAGGTATTTTATACAGCTCACTCCTGGTGAGGATGAGCTGTCTGGAAGAGGAAGGGCAATAAAGCATGAGTAGTTTCTAGAAAACAGAAGGACAAGGGTAGAGTTGGAAGCACTGAATAGGCTCACAGGTAGGAATGATTTAGTAGGCTATATGTTTGGACAGCAGAAAGCCAAGTCTGCCAGGAATGGAGGTTCTTGGGAAGGAGGGGTGGGCCAGGATTGACTAGTGAGTAGGAGCAGGGGTGTCAGTAAAGAGGAAAAATGGGGAAGACAGATAAGGGATCAGCATTTGACAGTTATCTTCAGTAATCCTGTGGCAGACAGAAGTGGTTGTCCCTTTAGCTAGAAAACATCTCCCTGAGCCTGGAAGAGCACTGAGAGGAAACTGAGACCCAGGCAAGCCTTCTTGTGTTTCGAGCTGGCCTCACAATCTCCTCACCTGTAAAAAGAAGTGGTGGGCCACTTCCAAATGGGCAAATTGCTTAAACAAACAGAATTTCTGTTTTACCATCTATGAAATGGGGCTATATTACTTGCACAGTTGTGAGGATTTAGTAATTAAAGCCTCACATAATGCCTGCCACGAAAAAAAGGTATTCAATAAACAAATACCAGCCACTAATAGCTATATTTGTTATTGAAATGTTGCTTTATATTTTATAATATACATATACAAATAATATATATAGCAAAAATTGTTATTAAAGAAATGTGTTATAAACAAATAAAATTCTTAATATATGTGAGTTCTTTACAAAAATAATAAAATTAAGCATAATAGGCTGTGTGTTTTTTTGCTTCATTTTGGTATACATTTACCTTGTGCTTCATCAGTCTGGGGAACCTCTGAATGCCCACAGTAAGAGTTTAAGAAAAAGGTGGAGAGTAAAATTGGACTATTCAGAAAATTCTATTACCTTAATTTATTCTGCTAATTAGAAGGCTCAAATATTGTGTAATTAGCAACACTCAATAACAATACCTGCAATGTACTGAGCATTCGTGTATGTCCTAGGTATAGCACGAAGTGGTTTTTCTCATTTAATACTCACAGCAATGCTGTAAGACAGGTCAATCATCATCCCACTTTGCAGAGGACTCTAAGGCTAGAGAGGTTAGGAAACTCTCCCAAGGTCATGGAGCTAGCAAATGACACAGCTGGGCTTTACACCTTGTTTTCTCAGCCTCCAATGTCCTTACCACCAGGACTCCTGCTAGTGATATGAAAGCCTCTTGGTCAGACCCACTGACAGAGTCACAAGGAAAGAACTGCTTATTAGAGGATGCTGGGCCTGGAAACCCTGTTCAGAAGGGAACAGAGGGAAGAAAGCAGGTTGCAGAAGAGCCCCAAAGTTCAAAAGTGAGATTTTCTGAGAAGGCTTTTTAAATAGGCCAGGGAAAGATAGGAACTGTGAGGTAACCAGCTAAAGTGTCGACAAAAAAGGGCTAAACCCGATAAGCTCCAGAGAGGCCTGCATAGTGGCTTTACAAACTCAGAAACCAAAAGTAACCACATAAATGGTCTGAAATGAAAACTTTCTAGCTAAAAGCAAGTTATGGTGGATAGCCATGTTCTAGGCAGATATCTTTCTCAACGAAGGTCAAGCTTGACCTTAACTGAGCCTGTCTATTATCTTGAATGTCAGGGTAATTTCCTTTCTCCGGATTCCTCAGGGCACAATCTGCCGTTAGAGCAAGAGACCTCAAAGCCCCTCATTACTATTAACTGTGTTAAGTGTCCTATACTCTACTGGCCTATGGAAAAGAAATATGTGTCTATTCAGTTTACTTTTTATCCAGTCCCAGAGATTTTCCCACTTTGCTTTATCCCACCTCACTAATCTATCAGCAGTAATTTCATGTAACCACCTTTCATCTTCCCCTTTGATTATGATGTATAAAATAAGTGGTAAAACTGCCATCTTCCAGAGCATTTTCAGAGCATTTTCTCAATCCATTGATATTCTGCTTCCCAGCAACTGCTGTTGGCTTAAATAAACTCGTAAAATTTCTTACAGGTTTGGACATTTCTTAAGTTGACAACTGTTTTCAACATTCTTGGATCTCTCTCTGTTCCTCAGTTTCCAGGAAAATTCTTTGGGAAAAACTCCAACTGGTTCCAGCCATACTGATAGAATTTGCATATGGCCATGCTTGAACAGAGACTTTCAAGAAGCAGTACTTGGGCCACAACAATGATGGTGGGGAGAGAGTCTGACAGCTGTCCCTGCTGTGAGGCCCTGGGGGATGGCAGATTAGTGGCCAATACTGTCTTTGTGGTTGGATCGGTGCCCAAGAAGATCCTGGCACACACAGGCGGGTAGGCACTCAAACTGGTTCCTAATATTTCTCTTGCTGATTGTATCAATCCTCTTCCAACCTCTCCACCTCCAACTCAGCTGTCACAGCTATCAGAATAAAGATAAAACTCCTTACTATGGCCTCTAATGCCCTGCAATGTCTGTTTATTCTCTAGGCTCCTGGCACCACCCTTCTAAGCTGTAGGCCCATGCCCCTTTTTCAGTTCTTTGCATTTTGCCATTGTTTCTGCTTCCACAGGGTCTTTATAGATAAAAGTTTCTGCTAGGAAAGGTCTTCTCACCTTCTTCACCTAGGTTAACGGCTCCTTGTTCACTTTAGAGCTCAAGCTTTCTCTGGGAAGCTTTCCTTGACGAGAGGAAATCTATTTGAGGCACTCAGGATTCTCTGTACTACCCCTTTGCAGCATTTGTCACAGCTGTAATTTCACATTTGCACAAGTAATGTCCTACAAGGCTTTAAACTCCATGAGGCGGGGCTTGCATACAATATATTTGGCTTACCCCTGATCCATTAGGGCCTAAGACAATGCCAGCACATAGTAGGCACTATTTGTTTAATGGATAAATAATTAAACTAATTATCTATTTTTATTATATTTTTCAAAGTTCTCTGATTAGAGGTTTATAATAACTGTAAATAACTACCAACAATCATATAACTCTTACCATTTACAAAAGACTTACCCAATATCCAGTTAAGTATTTATTTACATGAATAGCAAAGAACAACACAACAATGGTCTGACACCTCCAAAACTCACAATATTGTGTGTGTGAGAGAGAGACAAGACAACTGATGATCAAATCCCAATAGAGGATCAGAAGTGTTATCACAAAGGAAGTACAGAGTACAGGCACTTAGAGGGTTAGGGAAGGTTTCTTGGAAGACGTGATGCTGATGCCCCAAAGGATGAGCAGTTTTTCAAACAAGAGTTCCCTGCCAGGAACTCACACAAGATCCTGGGAGAGTAGACTGATAGGTATCATCAAAGATGCTTCACAGTTGAGGAAGTTAAAGAACCGCTAGGCCAAGGCCACACAATCAGGAACCCTGGCTGGTGTGGCTCAGTGGATTGAGCACCCCAAAGGTAAGGGTTCGAGTCCCAGTCAGAGCATATGCCTGAGTTGTGGGCGGGAAGTGATGTTTCTTTCCCTCTTTCTCTCCTTCCCTTCCCCTCCTTTCCTTCTCTAAAAATGAAGAAATAAATAAAATCTTTTTTAAAAGCAGCAACAGTAGCAGTAGGGCCAACTACAGGCTCAACCCGGGGCTAGGCTCCACTTCACAGGCATGCTTCTTCCACAAGCTACCCAATGGGCCCTGCTGCTCTTTGCTTCTGAGGAGTTGATTGGCTGCTTCCACAGCTCACCTACTCACCAGGTTCGGAAAACACTGCTAATCCCATCTTTCCCAATTGTCTTCTGTTACCAGGGAGCAAACAAGCAGGGACTCAATAGGTTACACTACTCAGAAAAGGTGCAAAGCCCTGGGTCACACTACAGAACTGTGTGGTGAAGCCCACTTGAGCAAACCCTGGTGATTCAGTGTGCACTGGACCCTTCCAAAAGGACTCAATTTTCTCCTCAGAGCGAAATACTAGGAAATGTATTTCAAAGTTCTCAGTTGGGATCCCATTAATAACATTTGGAAACTAAGACTCAGAAAGGGAGTTTCTATAACTAATTTATCAAGGATCACACTGCAAGTTAGTAGCTGTGTCAAAAGTGGAGAACCCAGGTCTTCTAATCCTAAACATTTTGTATTCTTTCTGTAACATTATTTTGCCTTCTAGCACTCCATTCAAAAAGCCTGTGTGGGTTACCCCCTGGCATTCAGAAAAATGGTGTGATGACCTTAGAGAACTCTCACTACAATAACCAAATGACAAGCCCTGGCTGGTATGGCTCAGTGGACTGCCAGCCTGAGAACCAAAGGGTCACTGGTTTGATTCCCAGTCTGGGCACATGCCTGAGTTGTGGACCAGGTCCCCAGTTGGGGGTGTGCGAGAGGCAACCACACATTGATGTTTCTCTCCCTCTCTTCTCCTTTCTCTAAAAATAAATAAATAAAATATTTTTTAAAAAGTGACAAGACGGATGCCAGTTAGACCTAGACCTTGCTACCTAGGGTAGCAATTTTCTGCAAGAATTTTTAAAATATGCAATACCTCACTATATTTAGTCAGGGCACTGATCTCTTTTCCCTCAGATTGTCAAATTAAAATAATAATAATAGGCCCTGGCTGGTGGCACAGTGGATAAGGCGCTGGCCTGAAAACCCAAAGGTTGCTGGTTTGATTCCCAGCCAGGGCACATAACCAGGTTGCAAGCCAGGTCTCCAGCCAGATCTGTAGCTGGAGGCAGGTGAAAGGCAACCATACATTGATGTCTCTCTCCCTCTCTGCCTCTCTCCCTTCCCTTCTCTCTAAAAATAAATAAAATCTTTAAAAAAATTTTTTTAAATAATAAAAATAAAATAAATAAAATAATAATAATAATAGCCAACAATACAATGGTAGCTGTCTGGTATTTATAAATAAAAATTATACTTTCCTTGTCAGACTGGCAAAAAATATATTTTTTGGTGTGCCACAGAATTTTTAGGAATTAGTTTATGTGTGTCATGAGATGAAAAAGGTTAAAATGGTTGGTCTTGGACAAAGCTTTTGTTTCATTCTATTGCAAGGGACAAGAACATTTACATATTTACTGGCTAAGAGCTCTGGACATTTTGGTTGCTCTGATGCTATCATTAATACCTTCCCATTCAGCCAAAATGATACAACAGTTGATAAACAGCCTCTCTGAGGCCCCAAGACAGCCAAATGTATTTATTAGGCAGGGTCTTGTTAATTAGGTAAAAATCCTTTGATCAATGTGCAGAACATTTACCTATACTGTAGCAAAGCACATTCTGGACTCCTTAATCCTACCACATGGACAGCAAGCGCCTCAAGGCCCAAGCTGGGACATCTGGGGATAAGAACCAAATGAAGCCATCAATGTAAATCTAAAATAAATGTGTTTAGCCCTCAAAAAAACCCAACCCTTTTTCCTTCCCTGAACTATACACCAAATCAGACTTTTTTCCAAAGGCATCTAGTATACAAGTTTGAGCTGATATGAAGTCCCTTAGTTCTTAAAGTCATTAAACCCATCTATAAACTGATGGAGATTTAAGAGGCAACAGCTATATATAGTGGAAAAAGTAAAAAAAAATCTGTATATTCAAATTTCTAGTTGACATCTCCATTTGAATATTTTTCTGGCATGTTAAATTCAGCATGTTCAAAACTAAAACTAAACTTAAGACCCTAGCTGGTGGCACAGTGGATAAGGTGCCAGCCTGCAAACTCAAAGGTCTCTGGTTCGATTCCCCAGCCAGGGCACATAACCAGGTTGCAAGCCAGGTCTCCAGCCAGGTCCTTAGTTGGAGGCAGGTGAAAGGCAACCATACATTGATGTCTCTCTCCCTCTCTGCCTCTCTCCCTTCCCTGCTCTCTAAAAATAATGCATAAAATCTTTAAAAACCAAAATGACAACTAAACTCAAAATCTTCTCCCAACTCAGTTTTCCTCCAGCACCTTCATCTCAGTAAGTGGCAACAGCATCTAGGCAGCTGACCAAGCCAGAAAACTGAAATTCATTCTTAACACCTTCTCCCTAATCAATCATATCCAATTCTATTCAAGCAGTCAACATTCATTTATCGAGTATCTCCTATACAGCAGGACCTGACAGAGTTCTAACCATCACTAAGTCCTGTGTAGCTTACTTCCTCCATCTCTGCTACTGACACCTTAATCCAAGTCACCACCTGCCATCATATGCTCTAGTCTGGACTACTCTAATCACTTTCAGCCAGTCTTCTTGTATCTACCATATCTCTGTAGCAATCTTTTCTCCATGGAGCAAACAGAGTGATCTTTTAAAATTATAGACCTAGATCATATCACCATGTCTTTGTTTCTTCTCCATGGAGCAACCTGAGTGACCTTTTAAAATTACAGATTTCCTTCCAGAGAAAATCAACAAGAAAATAACACCTTAAATGACAGACTAAACCAGATAGATAAGAGCATTTTCACCTCAAAGCAGAACACACATTCTTTTCAAGTGCACCTAGAACATTTTCTAGGACAGACCACATGTTAGGACACAAAACAGGTCTCAATAAATTTAAAAAGACCCGATTCATATCAAGCATCTTTCCAGCACCAATGGTATAAAACTAGAAATTAGTTACAAGAAAAACAACTGAAAAATTCAGAAACACATGGAGGCTAAATAACATGCTACTAAATAATAAACGGGTTAACAACGAGATCAAAGAAAAAATCAAAAGGTACCTTGAGAAAAACGAAAACACAACAACCCAAAATCTATGGAACAGAACAGAAACAATACTAAGAGGGAAATTCTTAGCATTACAGGCCTACCTCAAGAAACAAGTAAAATCTCAAATAAACAATTTAACTTTATACCTAAAGAAACTAGAAAAACAACAATAAACAAAGCCCAAAGAGAGTAGAAGAAAGGAAATAAAGAGCAGAAATAGCCTTGGTCAGGTGTCTCAATTGGTTAAAGCATTGCCCTGTACACCAAAAGGTTGTGGGTTCAATTCCCGCTCAGGACACATACTGAGGTTTCAAGTTCTATCCCTTGTGTACAACAGGAGGCAACCAATTAATGTTTCTCTCTCACACTGATGTTTCTTTCTCTTCCCTCCTTCCTCTCTCTCTAAAATCAATGAGCATATTCCTTGGATAAGGATTTTTTTTTTTAATGATCAGAAATAAGAGTCTAAAAAAAACAATACAAAAGATTAATGAAACCAAGAGTTGATTCTATAGAAAGAAAATCAATCTTAATAAAACTTTAACTAGAGTCATCAAGAAAAAAAGAAAGGACCTAAATAAATAAATTCAAAAATGAAAGAGAAATAGCAATTCACATCACAGAAATACAAAGGATTATTTAAAAAAACTATGAACTATTTGCCAACAAATTGGACATTCTGAAAGAAATGGATAAATTACTAGAAACAATCCTCCAAAACTGAATCAAGAAGAAACAGCCCTGTGCTCATTCCACAAAACAAAAGGATGCAGGTTCAATTCCCAGTCAGGAAACATGCCTGGGTTGTGGGTTTGGTCCTAGGTCGGGGCACATATGAGAGGCAACCCATCGATGTTTCTCTTATGGATGTTTCTCTCTCACATGGAAGTTTCCATCTTCTCTTTCTCCCTCCCTTCAATCTTTCTCTAAAATAAATAAAATCTTAAAAAATACATGTCAGAGAAAAACAAATACCATATGATTTCACTTATGAAGGGAACCTAAAGAACCATATAAACAAACAAAACAGAAACAGACTTATAGGTACAGAGAACAGACTGATGGTTGTCGAGGGAAGGGTGTTGGGGAACTGGGTGAAAAAGCTGAAGGGATTAAGAAATACAAATTGGTAGTTACAAAAGAGTCACAGGATCTAAAGTGCAATATAGGGAATACAGTGAATAGCACTGTAATAAAATATGTATTATGCCAGGTGGATACTGGAAATATCAGGGCGGGGGAACTTTGTAAAGTATATGACTATGATGTACATCTGAAACTAATACAAAATAATAGAGTGTAAACTGTAATAGAAGAATGAAATTAAAAGTAGTAAAATTATAGATCTAGATCATGTCACCACCTAGATCTTTCTCTCTCTCACACACACACACATGCATAGGCGTAAAATTTTTCAATGGTTGCCCACTGGTATTAGTAAAACTAAACATCATTAACATGGCCTACAGACCCAGTGTGGTATGGTCCCTCCCAAACTCAACCTCTCCAGTCCCCATCAATCACTAACCTACTTTCCATCTCTATAGATTTGTCTATCAGGTATTTTACATAAATTTAATTATATAATATGTAGTCTTTTGTGCCTGGTTTCTTTCACTTGGCGTAATGCTTTCAAGGTTTATTCATATTGTAGCATATATCAGTACTTCATTCCTTTGTATTGATGAATAATATTCCACTAAATGGCTATATTATATTTTTATTTATCTATTCATCAGTTAATGAACTTTAGGGTTATTTCTCTCTTTGGGCTATTATGAACAATGCAGCAAAAAAATAATGCTGCTATGAACATTAACACACAAGTACATTAATGTACATGTTTTCACTTCTCTGGGGTATTTGAGGTCTGTCCAAAAAAAGTTCAACTATTGTTAATATAACGAGAACAGTTTGTATGACATTGATGTAACCTGGCAGCCAAGGAGAGTGGACTGGAATGTGCATGCATGAGCAATGGCAACTTCTGTACTACTCCATGGGGGCAGTGCACGCCATTGAGGGACCATGTGTACTGTGTGGCTATCACATTAAAAAAAAACGAGCAGAACAACAAATTCTGCATCAAATTTTGTGTTAAGCTTGAACGTTCCTCAGTGGAAACTATTTGGACAATTCAGAAGACCACAGTTATGGGCCCAACTGGTGATTGACAACTTCATCATGACAATGCTGAAGCCTGCTCATTCATCATGTTTTGTTCAGTTTTGGGGTAAAACATCAAATCACCCAGGTGACTCAGCCTCCCTACAGCCCAGATTTGGCGCCCTTCTACTTCTGGCTTTTCCCAAAACTAAAATCACCTTGGAAAGGGAAGACCATTGATGAGATTCAGGAAAATAAAATGGGGCAACTGATGGCAACTGAGAGAATCTTGTGAGGTCCCAAGGTGCCTATTTTGAAGGGGACTGAGGTGCCTTTGTTCTATGTACAATGTTTCTTGTACCTTGTTATCTTCTTCAATCTTCAATAAATGCCTCTATTTTTCACAGTATGTGGCTGGATACTTTCTGGACAGACTGCATTTACCTTGGTAGACTTGCAGGATCTTAAATGCTATGTTTAACATTTTGAGGGAATGTCAACTGAGTTCTAAAGCATTCAACACCATTTCACAGCCCCACCAGCAGCATATGAGGATTCCAATTTCTCCACACCATCACACAATTCCTATTATCTTTCTGATTATAACCATCCCAAATGGATATAAAATGATATCTTATTATGGTTTTGATTAGCATTTCCCTAAAGACCAATGATGTTGAACATCTTTTCATGTGCTTATTGGTTACCTGACTATTTTCTTTGGAGAAATGTCTGATCAGATCCTTTGTCCATTTTTTAATTGGGTTATCTTTTTATTATTGAATTTTACGAATTTTTAATGTATTCTAGATATAAATTTCTTGTCTGACATGATTTGCAAATATTTTCTCCCATTCTATGAAGTAGTCCTTTGAACACAAATTAAAAAGTTTTTAATTTCAATGCAATTAAAATTAAAATTTTATTTTATTTTATTATTTTTAATTTAACTTAATTGTTGTTGTATTACATCCATCCCCTTTTTACTCCCCTCTGCCCTTTTCCCCTACCCACCCACCCCCCACAAAATCAATCCCACTTGTTAATTCTAATTTTAATTTTAATTCTAATTAAGTAGTAAATTTTATTTACTCCTATGTTTTCTTCTAAGAGTTTTATACTCTTAGGTTTTACATTCAGGTCTGATCTATTTTGAGTTAACTTTTATGTTTGAGTGACACAGGGATCCAACTGTCTATTTTTTACATTGATACCCAGTTGTCCCAGCACCACTTTTTGAAAATGCAAATTGTACTCATTTTGAAGTACATAATTATAATTGCATAATCATCTGGCTCCCAGTTAGACTGTAAGTACCAAGAGGGCAGAAACTGCTGCGGTCCTGTTTCACTACGGTATCTCTAGCACTCCGCCTAATGCCTAGCCTAATAAGCACTCAAATATTGACCAAATAATTTTGTTATTAATCATAAATACTCTATAATTCTATGCATTATTACCATCTTCATGTTATTTAGGCTCAGAGAAGTTAGGCAATGTGTGCCTGGTACTGGTTTTCAGTTTCTGACTCAGATGCCCCCTTCTTACCTAGGAAGGGGTTAATGAGCTCCTTCAGGGCAAGGACTGCTTCTTCTTCCTCATTGTGTTGCCACCAACACAAATTCAGTTCAGGTTAGACAGAGAGGACAGGCTAGACAGATAAGTAACTGCAGGACATATGGACAATGTCCTGCAGGACAAGGTCCCTACCTGTTCCCAGTCCCTCCTGGCCTGAGAATGTGACCCAGCAATATTGAACAGTATCTAATTTCCCCCTTCCTATCACACACTCTAGGCTGTTTCTTGCCTTCGTACTACTCTCATGCTGTCCCCTTTGCACCTGGAATGCCTTCCCCTTCTATTTGCTGTGCCCTACTGGTATTTTAAGACTCGAATTAGGTCCCACTTCCTCTAGGTGTCCCTGTGCCAAGCATATGACCCAGCATGACAGGTGCTCAGTAAGTTTTTGTCAAATCCTGAAGAGAATGGGCAGGCAGTCTGAAATCCAAGTTTTATACCATTAGGCTTCCTTCATTAGAAAATATGTGGGCATCATGACAAACAACTGAGTTAAGCACTTTGCAGAGAGGCCCAGCTCCCTGCCAGAAGAAGAGAAATGGGTAGGGATGTTGTCTTTCCCTCAAGTTTATTCTGAAGGAAATGTGAGCTCCTTCAGGAAAGGGAGAGCAGGAGTTCTCATTTCTCCCAGCTCTGACAGGTCCTCATTTGGCTCGGGTGGAGCCTGGACAGATGTGCTTTCAGTCTACCCTGTGCCCTGGTTTCGGGTGAATGATTTTTTTTTCACTTGTCACACCACTGATTGAAGCAAAACAACACATGTTGCTGCTTCACCCAAAAGCGGTGTTTTTACTTTGCCCTTTCTTGATGGCTCAGTGGTGGGGTGAATGATTCTTGAGTCTAGAAGCCAGGCTCAGGTTTAGGCTGAGCTCAGGAGAAGGGCCCCCTGCTCGGAAGGCTGACAGGTGAGATGCGGGATCCAGGACTGATTTTCACTCCGGAAGAGCTGAATGCACTAACAAGGTTTAAGTACCCTGGGGAGAAGGAAAAAAATAGTTGCCACACAAAGAGAAAGGAAGAAAGAGGAAGGAAGGGAAGAAGAAGGGACCAAGCCTCTCTCTGAAACAGCCAACGGGAGTTTGGAAGTAAGACTCTAAGCTGCCTGTTTCAGGTTTGCTGAAAAGTCAGTAAAAAACAACTTTCTCCAAGTTCTGATGTGTTAGAGAATATGGAAAGAGATGAGGGGAGTTAGAGCTTGTCTCTGCCCTGGGGTGGCACACAATCTGGTGGTTTATGGTGAAGCCTGGTCTACATCCTTCTTAATGAACAGATGGATATAGTCTGCTACATATGTTAACTTGTGTTTGCACCTGTATTAGATTTCGTGTAAAACTGCCAGTTAATGCTGTGTTAATACAAAGAAGAGTATGGCAAGTGGTCAATCCAGCTCTGCCCTGCTAGCCAGGCAGGCCCAAATCACATGGCTACACAGCTCCACATAAAGCAGGTCAGCGGTACCCACATATCAAGGCAGCTATCCAGAACTCTTGGCTTGATCATCTCATACTCTGTGAGGATTCCTGATCTGTTCCTGATTAAATCGGCATGTGAACCTTGCTGGTTTTCCTGTTTGTGGACTGAGTGCCTCAGTCCTGATGTTCAGCCCTACTTCTCTCATTTGACCTCCAACTTTGTTTCTAGAAAAGGATTCCTCTCCTTCCACAGGCTGGCACATCCTTTCCTACATAACCCTCATTCCCTCCCAGACCAGTGTAAAACAAAGGCACCCTGCCCACCTCTAGAGCGTAGTAAAGGCCCCTTCACTCATTTCATGTACAGGAACTATTTGGGGTCAGAAGGAGAGAAGAATGTCCCAATTCAGGCCTTCATTACCTTGACCTTGTCTTACTAAAACAGTCTTTTAACAAATCTGCTTTCAGCCTTTCCTCAATTCAGTTCACGCTTCACCATTCTGAATGCTTCTTCTTCTTTTTTTTTTTTTTCCTCTTTTTTTTCCTCTCTTTTCTGAATGCTTCTAATGGGCAATTTCCCTGCTCTAATACTTCTCATGTCTTCCCAGTGATCCTAAGATAAGAATTTGAAACTCCTTACTGTGAGCATTTTAGAATTTGCATATTCCAGCTTCTCTGAAATCACATTCCCTCTTCCCCCACCCTGCAACTCTGCACAAGTACCACCTCAGCAGCATCAACATGACACTGACCCAGTAGCAAGCCAGCATCTTCTGCTCCTAGCCTTTGCTCAGCTTATTCTCAGCTCTTTGCTTCTAGGGGTTAGGGGTGGAGAAAGCAGGAGAGACTGTCATGCAGAAAGGCAGGGTCTATGTCTTGTTCATCTCTGATGTGCCACACAAATGTCAAAAGATCCTTACTGAGCAATCACAGCCAAGAGAGATGGGACAAGAGGCAAGAGAAAAGCAGGCAAGAGACTGGGGATACACCTGAAGGGCCTTGATAGATTCTTTCCACACAGACAAATATGAATGTTACTGAGTCACACAGACACCATAAATCCTATCACTTTCTCTATTGTTTGGGCAGTAGAAAACCATGTATCTGAAAGAGCTAAAATAATTAACACATGGAGGCTCAATGGAATAGGATAAACTCAGCCTGCTTGGGTGCTGAAAGGTGGAGTCACAGCATTGCTGCTCCGCAAATGTGCTTTCTACATTGGATTGCCAGGGAGAACCAGCAGCTTGGCAGCCCTTAGCAGTTACCAACAGGTGATTCCAGGGTCAGCAAAGGCCTGAGAGAATGAAGCCAGCAAGCCTCGTCCCCTCCATCCCTTACACAATAGAAGGAAACGAGGCTCATCTGTTTCTGGGGGAATGACGATGCCACGCACAGCCTGCAGTTATGAATGGCTCTTATAACAACAAGCTGACATCTGTGCTTGGTTTTTAAGATGCATCATCGCATGTTTATTAAACTATTGCTCTATCATATTTATTAGGCTACGAAACAACTCCCAGCCCATACTTCCAAAAGTGGTTTATTAAAAACTAAGCCTTGAACATTAATACTCAAAAGCACCCTTGAGAATCAATAATAATGCTGCAGATAAAATGAAAGAGAATCAAAGCAGTAAGTCTTGGTGGGGGCTGTAGCTGCCTTTCATCGCTTTCTTGTATGTTCAGGCAGCTGAAGTAGGGAAGAGCACCAAGGTTATGTGGGACTGAGTGCAGGACTAGCTACCCCACACACCACATTTCCTGTCTGAAATGTGGACTTGATAGCATAGAAGGGGGAGTGACTTATGGCCATCTCAATCTATGCAACAGGTCAAAAATGGCCAAGACTAGGCCCAGTGGGAGCCACTAGTTTCACGGAGAGAAAAACCTCCGCCCCTAACCAACAGTCCCAAACTCATGTCTTACACTGGCCCAATCTGAGCATCCATCATGGACACATACTCTGCCCTGAGCCTTGAGTTGAGTTCTGCTCCTGCCCAATAAAAAACCTCAAATTTAACCAGTCAGTAGTCATAAGGGACCCAGCTGAGCCGGGGAGACTGGAGGAATGCAATAAACCCGTGGGCAGGGGTCCAGCCTGTCCACCCCAGAACTTTCTAATCCCAGAAGACCAGGCAGAAAGGTCTCTTCCAGCTCCCTCCCAAATCTTCCAAGCCTCTCCATGGGTGCCCACATGCATGAATTCAGGCCACAAGCAATTAACAGGTGGCTAATTCCACAAAGAAACAAGAACAAATGAGAAGATTCAGTGAGGAAACCACAGGATGCAGAAGGGACTCCACACTATGCCCTGTGAAGAATAAAACAGTAGGAGGATCCAGGGTTGTTTGAGGTCAGAGAAAAAAGGAAACTTACAGGGCTCACCAGGGGAGCCCAGATGACTCTGTAACTACAGGGTTCAGTTCCAAACTTAGTGTGGGGATTTCCTCCAAGGCAGTCATCACCAGAGGAAGGGGCCCACCCCGCTCAGCTCCAGTGAGGGAGAGCAAGGCCTGGGGTTCAACACTCACCTGCTGACTTCTTGGACGTTATTGGCGCGAGCAGCTTCCATCAGGGCTGCATCTGAAGAAAGAGGGGGCACTGGTCAGATCCCTGGCCAGAACCTCCCCCTCAGGACAGCTTAGAGAACCCAGTAAGACAATGAAAATACAAGCACTTCAGAAACATGGGCTTTAACAAGGGAAATGATGCCAAGATACTAGCATACCTCAGAAATACTGCATATTCAGTTCTAGACCACAGCAATAAAATGAGTGTTGCAATCAAGTAAGCTGTAATATTTTTGCTGGTGGAATCTTGCCTTTGATTTATAAGAACAAAAAACAAAAACACCACTGCAGTATCTGTGAGCACAATACAGTAAGTGAAAAAAAAAAAAAAAAGTGGTACGCCTGTAAGTAAAGAGAAGGCTAACCATCCCATGCCCATATGTTAACAACTTATCTTCCATATCTTTCTATTATAGAACCCAAAGTAAAGTGTTAGCACCGTGTTGCCAATGGTAACTGCTCAGCATATGAGTTCCTTTTGCTCTTCATTAGCTATAAAGCTCTATATGTCTTACATGACTAGTGTTATTAGTCTACCTTGTCCCACTTTCTCTTAATTCGTTTTTCAGCCTAATTTTGAATCTTGATGTCACAGGTCACAAGACCAGAGGTACGACAGGACGCGGAGGGGCAGGCTGGGAGGGATGTGGGCCCTTCTGACAGAAGAGAGAGCCTCCAATAGGAGTCAGAGAACCTGGCTCCAATACGGACTGCTCCCTGCTCATTAAGTGCTGTGGAGCCCCTTCTCCTCTCAACTCCAGCTTTCCTGGCATAAAGCAAAGGCAATAATCCTTGCCCTGCCAAGCCTCATGAGGATGCTGAGGAAATTAAATGATGATTGGAAAATCTGCAAACTTTCTGATGCTAAGCCCAGCAAAGGGAGACCAAATCATAGGGTTCTGATTCTCAGAAATTATCTAGTACGATGCTGGCACCACCTTGTGGTCACAAAGAAAAACTGTCTGACTCAAAAAAAACAAAAACAAAAACAAAACAAAACAAAAAAAAACACCTCAAAATATTGACAACAGAAGCACAATTTTTCAAATAGCTAATACCAAGTCTTCTGTGCCCAGCCTGGTTCTGAGCTCCAAAGTTGAACACTGGACAGACCCACACCCAGCAATGCCTTAAGGAGTTCTCGGTCCAGCTGAGAGACTCGCCAAGTGAAGCAGGTGGCAACACTGGAGCAAGGAAGAAAGCAGGATCAGGAGATAGACAGACCTAGGCTCCCATCCCAACTCTGCCACTTGCCATACCACCTGGCCAACCCACCTAACCTCTTGGGCCTCAGTTTTCTTATCTGCACAATAGGGATAAGATAACCACCTTATCTAGCATATGCAAACCAGTTTTGTGGCTCAGACAACCGACTCCACCCCTACCTCCAAGCCTAGACTACAGGGCCAGGTCTTTCCTGAGTATCTTCCTGAAGCACAAACCCAGGCAACCCCCAGCTGCGAGGGAAACAAGCCTTCCTCAGAGATGGCTATACCCACTCTTCCCTCACTCTGCCAAAAGCAGTGACTTCTGCAAGGTCATAGTGGAAGAGCAAAATAAGCAGAGATTAGAACCCAGGCCTCCTGGCTCCTAAATGGTACAGTTCCTACCACACAGCGCCCAGGGCCTGAATCTACAACTCGAGTCAGGGAATAGGGTAGCCAGCAAATCACAAGGGTTTGGTCACGGTTTGGGGCATTGTCTATTTTGGTAAATAGACTCTGGTCTCCTTGCTGGGGGTTCACATGCCACAAAGTCCAATCCAGAGCCCCTAAGAACCTTTAAAAGACAAAACCTTGGGCACCTCCCCCTAATATTTCTAAACATACTGGTCTCTGGACATTTCCTGAGCTCATGGCTCTTCTACGCCTCCAGGAGAAATTCCAAACTATCCTGCCAGACATCCAGTTTGCGTTCATCTCATCCCAAAAGCCCCCCCATTCTCCAACACGGCCGGCTGCTCTACTAGCTCCTGCACACACCATGCCAATCTGTCCCCTGAAGCCTGTGCATGGGATATAATCCAACTCAAGACACACTTATTGAGCATCTAGTAAATTCCAAAACTATAGTGGGCAATGTGAAGATATTAAAGAAGGAGCTGGTACCAACCTGAAAAAAAAAAAAAAAAAGATGCATTCCTTGCTCTCATGGAGGTCACGGCAAGACCTTTTCATCTCACCTCAGCCTTCAGAAGGCAAGTTTAAATTCCCCGTCCTCCAGGAAAGCTTTCCTGATCCTGCTGGCCCTCTGATCCCTCAACTACACATAGTCAGACCACTCACCAGACCCACAGGCCTAACTGCCTACATTGTCTTCTAACAAACTTTGTGTTGGGTGAGGAGTTCCACACCTAACCCAAAACTAGCCACACAGAGGGTATTAAAAAATGCTTGAAGTTATAGAATCATTGCATGCCTAAGCTAGAAGAGATCTATTTCAACATTCTAATTTTGTAAATGAGGAAACAGAGGCCCAGTGAGGAGGAGCAATAGTCCAAAGTCACAATGGGAGTTAAGAGGTAGAACCAAAACGAGGTCCAATTGTCCTTACTCTCAGTCTAAAGCCTTTCCCTCATAGCTGCTGAATAAGCAAATTTCAAGGCAGACCCCACCTCCCTTGCTCCGAAGTCTCAGAGCTGGATATGTATGGAATCCATGAGCACCATGCATGCCTCAGTCTTTCTTTCCCCTTGAGGAACAACTTAGAACCTGAGTGGTTGGATTCATGTAGGCCAGAAGTTTGGCACTCTCTCTCTGCTCTCCTGGTCCCTGCTTAGCTCCATGCATCCAGGTGAGATGCCAAACCTGGGTCAGCCAGCCTCCATGGTTGCTTTGGGTCTCTATGAAACCAACTTCCTATTCTTCTTTCTCCCACTAACTGCCCCACATGGCAAGATCAACTCATGCCTGAGACCAGGCACAGCAAAACCCTGGGGGTCTGATGAGCAGACCTAGGCTGCTGAACCCTAAGAAAGTCAAAATAATAGCACTGAAAGAGTACTGAGAAATCATCCTTCACTGTATAAGTAGGGAAACTGAAGCCAAAGAGGAGCAAGGGGTGAGCAGTGGCAAAGCCAGCCGTGAAACCATGTCTTTTTCTTTTCATAGGCCACCTTAGGGGGTAAGCTCTAACCCATTTAGCAGTTGCCTCAGAATGCACAAGTCACTCTGAGACCCCTTAAAAAGGAATTGAACCAGACAGAATATTAGAGCATTAAAGGACCATGCTCTAATTTCAGATATTTCGTATTTAGCATAAAGCTCCTGCTGTACAGCTGGACAAAGTGATGCCCAAAGATAGGAGGCTGCAGTATTAGGCAATGAACTCTCCAATGCAACCCCTAACCCCTGTGGTGATGGTTGGGTCCCTCCAGGACTGAGACTGCTGTTCTAAATCTATAAGCAACTCCCACATTCCAAAGAGAGAGCGACAGGGCACTCCTCCCGCCTCTCCCTTCCTCGAACCCAGACTGTCCCGATAATCACCCTTGTTGGAGGGGCTCTTGCTGTAACAGTGAACCACCAGCGCCGTGGCCAGGGCCCACATGCCCAGTCCAAATCTGTTGGGGATTTCATTCCAGCAGTCCCGTCCGGAGAAGGTTTCTTCGGGGCTAGGAAGGCGTCCCCAGGTGGAGGCTGCGAGGCACTGGGTCTTGGTACGTTCTCCCTGGCGCCCCCCGGTGGCTGCCCCTCTTCGGGTAACCAAGGCCAACGATGTTCCAGGACGCCCCCCGATGGCTGTCCTCAGCCACTGCGGCTCCCCGCAGTCGCCGGTGGTCACACTCAGGCCGGGGGGACCTCGGAAGCTCCGGAGTGATGGAGACTTAAGCAGCTGGAGGAGGAGCCGCGGCGCCAGCGCTATTCTCCTCAACACCAGGGACCCCACCATCGTGACAGCTGCTTTGATAATCCCCTGGTGCCGGCCGGGTGCAAGCCACGTCCAACATGGCTGCCGCGGCGCGTTCGAAGACGCCGCGAACAGGGTGGAATTACACACTACCTCACGGGAGTGGTAGTCCACAACCCTAGAGCTTTCCGCAGCTGGAGGATGAATAAACTACAATTCCCAGAAAGCTGTGGAACTCGTGTCACAATGCCGCTTTACAGGGGCCCCGAGGCATGTTGGGAAATGGAGTTCGGATGGGGGGCGTGGCGCTTAAGATGCAAATACCAGCATATGGCTCAAACACGCAGCTCTATTTCTCAGTAGTATTAAGTTAAATACGGATCTTCTTCAGAGACCTATTATGAAACATCGTCTTATTTCTTTTAGTCTATTTCTCTTCTCAGCCTAAGACAGCCTTTCACAAGATATTTAGGGAGGGCAACTGGTCCGCCTGAAAACAGGAATTCCTTTTACTTTCCTACATTCCTTTCGGTTGAAAAGCTGATAAACTGAACTGGTCTTGCTTTCTTACTTGTGGTATTTTCAAGGGGCTTTCATGTGGATCCTTTCATCTTGTCCTCATGGCAGCTGCGTGCGAGAAGCTGGGCAAAGATTGTTATTCCAATCTAAAGGAAAGGAATTTAGGATCAAAAGTGAAATGATTTGTCAATAAGTCAAATAAAGCTCAAGTCTTCTGACTGAGCCCATCCTCTTCATAAACACTTGTAACTCATCCTGGCCCCTTTTCCAGACTGAACTCCCAAGCACACAAAAGGAGGAAACTCTTCATCCCAGTCCTATCTTTTGCTTCTGCTCTTCCTGCAGGTTTCTGCTCAAACTTCACATTACTAGAATCTTCCCTCACGATTCTATTTAAAATAGCAATCCCCCTTTCCCTATCTTTTTTATCCTGCCTAATTTTTCTTCACAGCACTTAACAGCTGACATACTAAATATGTATTTTATTGTCTTTCTTCAGTAACATGTGACTCCCTTGAGACAGGGATTTTGTTTTTTCACTTTTATATCACTGGCACCCAGAATGATGACTGAAACAAAAAGAGGTATTCAGTAAATATTCTGTCAGTGAATAGATTACTTTCAGGTTATTAGCATAGGGGATGACTATGAAGTTTAGAGTGTAGGCAGTCCTGGATTTCAATTTTGACTCTTGGATTTACTACATGTGTGATCTTGGGCAAATTTCTTTACCTAATTGTTAATTCCCTCATCACAAGACCATTGCTTGTATTAAATGAGGCAGCATGTAGACATGTGTTAAATGAGATAATATGTAAATCATCACCATCCTGCCTCATAGCAGGTCTTCAAGAAATTGTGGCTATCATAATCTATACTCTAAACTTCTTAGGGCAGAGATAGAGCTTCTCATTTGTTCATCCATTTGTAAGGCATTCAGCAAGTAGCTGTTGAATATGAGTAAATGAATGCATATATTTTTTAAATTTTATTGTTGATGTATTACGTCCATCCCCTTATTGCTCCCCTCTGAATGTATATATTTTTTAAAGATGTTATTTATTATTTTTAGACAGAAGGAGAGGGAGAGAGGAAGAGAGGGAGAGAAACATCAATGTACGGTTGCCTTTCACCTGCCTCCAGCTACAGACCTGGCTGGAGACCTGGCTTGCAACCTGGTTATGTGCCCTTGCTGGGGAATCAAACCAGTGACCGTTGAGTTTGCAGGCCGGCACCTTATTCACTGTGCCACCAGCCAGGTCCGAATGTATATTTTTAAATTACACAATAGCCAAAGCATTTTGATCTTCCTAATTTAAGAGATTACCAGGATATCCTGTCTTGTTGGCTACTCTATTCACTCTGAATTCTTAGAATACTTCTGCCTTCCAATTAAGGTGGGTCAGGACAGGGGGAATCTGAACGTTTAGATAAGCATCACCAGTAATAAGCAGAGTTCAAACTACCTTGTTGTCTTACTGTAGATGAGTTTCAGGGCCTCTCAGTTCACTTAGTATTGAATAATATTCAAAGTCTGTATCCATTGATTCTCTCATTTGATTTTCATAACATTCATTAGGGTGCAAGGAAGGGATGAATCACTATCAGCATTTGGTAGGGAGTACTGAGAGGTTAAGGGATCATGTCTGGCTGAGGGGGAAGTTAGGGGGGTGGTGCATGGGACTATCCATTAGAATCAGCCCTGATATACAGTGGATTCTAGATCTTCAATAACCAATTAAAAAACCCTTAGGTGACATTGCTAATATTTTTTAAAATCTTCAACTCAGGTGACTTCCTTTTGATCTACTCAGAAAGCAGGGATTTATACCAGGTTCCAGTTACCCTAACTTGGTCCTGAGCTTCTAGATCTTGGGTTGGGGGACAGAGAACTCCAGCTTCATTTAGTTTATAATGAGATGACAAAAAACTTTTGGAGTGGGGTTTAGAAGGGGCAGAAAGTGAAGAATCGATGAATGAATCGATGAATGCAGTTTCTGTGGTTACCTACCTCTGGAGTAGGGTTAGAGGCCATTCTATTAGTTTCTAAAGAAAACACTTCCCTGAAAAACAAAACAACACCACGCACTTTTTTAGAAAGATATTATTTATTTTTAGAACGATGGGGAGGGAAGGTGAAAGAGAGAGAGAAGCATCGATGTGAGAGAGAAACACCAACTGCGTCACATTGGCCAAGGCGATAACACACATTTTTAAAGAAATAAGTAAGTTGTAGATAATGAGAGCTGGGTTTTTCTCTGTTGGAGAAAGAAGTTATAAACAAGGGAAGAGAGAGTGCTAAAATGAACCTGGTGATATTGGGTTGGAATTAAGGGTATCAGTATAAACTTATGATCTTAAAATATATATACAGATAGATCAACACATACAGATACATAAGTATACATATGGGTTAGGATGGCCATATATTATCTATTTTGTCAAAGAACACAGGTGCCAATCTGAAGGAGTATCTAATGACCAAAGCTGGAATAATTAAGCAAAAAAAAGGTAGTATGGGGTTTTTACCCATAGAGTAAAATAAATATCCATGAGGTCTTACTGATATAAATAGTCAAATAAATAAATAAATAGATGGGTGAGGAGTAGAAAAAGAGAGCTTTTTCTGAGAGTAGAAATTGAATTAATAAATGTAGAAGGAAGAGGGAAATAAAGATCACCATTAGGCAAATACCACAGTCATAAATATTTAAGGTAAGACCCACAGATGATACTAAAACTAGTAGGTAAATTTGAGGAAAAACAGGATTTGTCTAGTCTCAAGGTATCTCCTGAAAGATACTTATTAACTACAAAAACTCTACAGTGCAGAAACCAGACAGACACTAACTCAACCAAGTGGTCTAAATAAATGTACCAGTAATAAGAGATGCAAACATTATGAATCCCTCCATCTATTCTGATTAATCCTCATGAGTCAAAGATTTTTTTCAAATATATTTAGCACTGTACCTAGGGGTTGATGCATAGAGTTTAAAGACATGGAAGTCATTTGCTGTGGATCCTACTGGATATTGTCATACTATCTCCATGGCAACTCCCCTCACGGGTGAAGGATTTATTTTTAATACCAGCAGCTAAATTTTATGTTTCAGCCATTGTGCCACATACCCTACTTGCATCTATTATTTATATAAATGCTCAGAGAAGTTTCTCTCAGGTTTCCTGGGTGTTTTTTCATGTGATCTCTCTAGCTAATAAAGATAGCAATAATAGCATGTAAATGTATCTGAAAAAATCTTGAAGAAACTTATCTAAGCACTTTACACAAACAGAAATTAGTAGCTACTGAACCTTTAGTATTTATTCTTAGTCAGCCACTTTACATGAACAAGTTCACTTAATCCCTGTATAGTATCTAACCCATGAGTTAGATACTATTAATATTGCCAGTTTTGTCTGACTCAGAGCCCAAACTGTTTGCTGTTATACAGTTTGCTTTTCTGAGGAAGGATGTGTGTGTGTGTGTATGTGTGTGTGTGTATGTGTGTGTAAGTGTGTGTGTCATGTCTAAGTGTGTTGGGGTATGTATAAAAGATCTTCTGTATTATTTTTCTCAAATACATTGCACACTTTCCTGTGCAATAAATAGAAGATAGTGAACATAATTTAATCTTTTCCTGATGATCAAGGTTACTGCCATTGCAGCAGATATTTTTTTGTACCATGCTGTAAATGTAGAAGCCTTAAACTCTAATCCAAACTATATCTTTCCATAAAATCAAAGTGTAGCATGTGGCCTCTGGGCAGTGTAACAGAGTTACTTTTTACACTGAGAGTAAGAATTGCATTTATGATAAATCTGCCATTTTATATACATGAGTAAAAGATGAATTATTTAGTAAATGGTGAAGCAGCTGGTTGGCCAGGGAAAACAAAAGAAATTGGATTTATATCTTACCCCTACCACCAAAATAAATTATTACTAAATCAAAACATTTAAATGTGAAAAACAAACAAACAAAAACAAAAAGAGAAAGCAGGAAAATGCTGGAAAAAAATACCCAAGTAATTTTTAAGAATAACTGGAGTAGAGAAACTTTCTAGGTATGACACAAAACTCAGAACCCACGATAGAAAAGATTGCTATATTTGACTCTACAAAAAAAAAAAACTAATGGGACATTACCATAAACAATGAAAAATACAATTGACTATTGGGAAATAATATATTTGCACCAGAGTTGTGAAGGGTGGTGATACAGAGAACATCTATAAAAAATGAAAAAGGCCTAGATAAATGGACAAAGGCAATGCCTTTGTGCACAGTACAGAGTGAGATGCCCAAAGGATGAATTAGAAAAAGGGGCCCCCACACAATATGCATGGCTAGGTGAGCATTTATGCGGCCAGACTTAGAAGCACTGAGCAAAGGACTTGACCAAAGAGCTCACAAGAAAAAAAAAAAAAAGAAAAGAAAAGAAAAGAAACATGAAAATATGCAACACCTGTGATAGGAAGCATGGAGGCCCTGACCAGGTGCTCATTTGGTTAGACTGTTGTCCTGATACATCGAGGTTTCAGGTTCAATCTCAGTCAGGGCACATCCAGGAAGCAGCCAATAACTGCATAAATGGGTGGAACAACAAATTGATCTCTCTCTCTCTGTCTCAATCAATAAAAAAAGAAATGCACAAATTAAAATGGTAATGATCCATATCTTGCACAATATTAAAAAATGAGCTAAAAAATGGGTTATAGACCTAAATGTAAAACCTAAAATTCTAGGAGAAAAATTTTTATGACTTTGAGTAAGGCAAAATTTTCTTATCTACAACCAAAAACATGATCCATTAAAAAAAAAAAAGATAAATTGTACTTCATGAACATTAAGGACTTTTGCTCCTCAAAAACCACCGTTAAGAGAATGAACAGGCAAGCCATTGAAGGGATAACTCTGAAGTGTATCAGGTAGAAAAAGATATCAAGGCACAGAAGAATACTTGCTTTGCATTACAAATCATTGGTGTTATTGCAAGACTATGGTCTGTCCTGAAAAGATCAGCAACGCAAACTGTTACATTGTCATTGGTTTGACACTTTTGGGATAGACCTTCCTGTACATCTTATATTTTTATGGTTATATATACTTAGGATATCTCTGGAAAGATGAGAAAAATAGTGTCCTGGATGAAATGGGACTTGGAGATGAGGGAAAGAAGTAGGGAGAAGGGAGGCTTTTTCTTTCCTCTGTATACAATTTTGAATATTGTATCATATGCATATATTGCCTATTCAATTAAATCAACCAATCTCTCTGATTTCTTTATTAAATTCATTTTAAATTGATTTTGGCATCAGTGGAAATCCTTTTAATCTCAGAAAACTGCATTATTTTTACTCATGTAGAAACACTGACATCTTGTGGACTTTTAAGATAATGCTGCTATTTTTAAATTTTATTTTCTAATTACAGTTGACATACAATATTAGATTAGTTTCAGGTGTACAACATAATGGTTAGATCTTTCTATACCTCACTAAATTATCATCCCAATAAGTCTGGTAATTATTCAACACCATGCATAGTTTCTACAACATTATTGACTATATTTTCTTTGCTGTAGTAGAGACACTTTGGAAAAGAAGTTTGGCAATTTCTTATAAATTAAACATATACAGTTTAGCACTTCGACTTTTAAAAGAATGAAAAGTTAGCCCTGACCTGCATGGCTCAGTGGGTTGGGCATTGTCCCACAAACCAAAAGGTCACAAGTTTCATTCCCAGTCAGGGCACATCCCTGGATTGTAGGCCAGGTCCCCGGTTGGGGGCATGTGGGAGGCAACCAAACAATGTATCTCTCACATACTGATATTTCTCTCCCTCTCTAAAAATAAATAAATAAAACATTTAAATAAAAAGATGGAAAGTTACATTCCCACACACAAAAAATACCCTGTATATGAACATTAATAATGGTTCTGAGAACATTACTGTACTGGCAGGAGTGATTGACCCTAATTATTCTAATGGCTTGGAGAAGCTGCCACAAAAATTAGGACAGTGAGACTATCTGGAATACAAGGATTAGTGGCGTCTCTTGATGCTTCCATGCCTGGTAATAATTGTGAATGAGCAATTCCAGCAACCAAACCCCTGACAAGGGCAAGGCAACCAAGAGCTCATGCCCCTTAAGAATGAAGGTCTGAGCCATCCCACCAGGCAGGCAAACTAGATTAGGTGAAGTCTGAGAATGAGGGCAGTGGATCAAGGAGAAAGACAATACCAATGACCATTTGAGGACTAGTGGCAACTATTGGAATTGTAACTTTCTAAAATAATCCTGGTCTATCAAACCTTTTACAGAGGTTGCACTGGCTACAGTCTTTAACAGGATGAATTTAATGGAGGATGCAAGGGGTTCTCAGGGGTGCAAGGAGTGAGTGTGCCAGAGCTTGTCTGTGGTGCCTGGTATCCCATCTCCTTAGCTTTACTCTGATTTTAGCCATCGCTGTGGTTGACAGTTCTTTGTGATTGCAAATTCCTCTTGTAATGACAGCATCCCACCGCAAGTGGGAACCTGCCTACATTATCAATTAATAATCGGTTTTTGATATTTCAGTTCTACCAGAACCAGTGACGAAGATGGGCTCTTCAAATGGAGAAGCGCCAGAAGAAAGAATCATAATTTTACTTCAAACCCCTGAGGGTCTGCACTGTTCTTCCATTTGGGTTTGTAACAGAGGTTTCCTGAACAATCTCTTTTGCTGTAGACACATCTCTTACCATTGAGTCTGCTGGACTCAAGACCTAAGTGGCGCAGCTGCTTGAACAAGTTGGATTCATGGCACAGTTTTTTTCTAATTTTACACCCCACTCAAAACTGCAGCCTTGGAACCAGTTGGCAAATGGGTTTCAGCAACATGCTCCAATGTAGTATACATTAAAATCCAAACAGGCCCACCAAGTTCTGATGTAGTATACATCCCAAATCCAAACAGACCTACCAACTTTTGTGTCTCTTTATTCATGATGTTCATTGCAAGATGAAGCAAACTGCACAATAAAGTGGCAATAATGTTGCATCTCCTTATTTCATATGCTTCTTATTAATTTTGAAAACTGTGTTTCTATTGTTATGATTTAACATCATTGTTTCGGATATAAAGTATTAACTTCTGAGAGCAACCATCCCGTCGAATGAATACAATGTTAGAACAACCATAAGTTCTGGACTGCATGCAGGACAAACTGCTAAGGAAATTGCCAACTTCAATAATGTCCCTTTACGTACAGTTTACAATTGAAGAAGGTGTATGATGCTGATCCTGATGTCACCACACCAACAAGGAAAATGCATAAGGTACCCAAGGATCGCACAAGTCCGGATATTGTAACACAGAATCCAGAAGATCATCAATAAAGATCCAGGAAAGTCAATGTGCTCCATAGCAAGAGAACTGCAGATGTCGGATGTGATAGTTTGCAGTTATTGCTGAAGATATCAGATACAGATTGTATGTTCTTAGAAGAGGCCAGTTTATGACACAGCAGACAAAGAAAAGGTGCTTTGAAAATGCAAGGAAACTGCTAACAAAATGGAAAAATCCCAAAGGAAAAAACCCTCTGATTTTCTTCTCCAATGCAAATAAGTTTCAGCAGAAACAAATAGTCAATGGAAGACACAACAGGTGGCTCTGTGAGAATCTTAATGAAGTCCCAGTTGTCATGAAAACGAAATTTCCTACTACAGTGAAAGGTGTTAGGTGTTGTCAGCAATGAAGGAGACATCATGACTCCACATTTTTTTTCCATAAGGCTTGAAGGTGACTGCTGATGTTTACCATTACATTTTGAGAGAAGTAGTTGTACCATGGATGAAGCAAGTCACAAATGGACATCATTTTCTCTTCCAGCAAGATGGTGCACCAGCACATAACACCAAAAAGGTGCAAGTATTTCTTAGTGTCAATATTCCTGAATTCTGGTCGAAGAAAATCTGGCTGCCTAGTTCACCAGATGCAAATCCTTTAGACTATTATGTATGGAGCATGTGTGAAAGAGAAGTTAATAAATAACCTCATTCCAATAAAGAAGCTGTTAAAGCTAAGATTGAAAACATTATGACGTTCATGGATAAAGAAAAGTTAATTAAAGTGTGCTCAAGGTTCCAAAGTTAAATTGAGTCTATAATTGCAGCAAATGGAGACTTTTTTGAACAACTTAGAAAATGATGACAATACTTACGTATTTATATATAAGAGTAAATTTGTTTCAAAATACAACACTTTTGTGGTGTTGTTTATTTTACTAAAATTTTGCCACTTTTTCACGAGGACCCTGTATATCAACATGCCCTAGGCAATTCAAGCTCTAGAAACTTCATATAAGTGATAGGTCCCTGAATGTTCACAGGGTTTATCTCCCATCCTCTGGAATGCATGTGTTTTACCGAAGTATTTCGGATGCTTGCTCCTTCCTGATCAATTGGTCCAATGAACATAATGTCATCAATGTAATGGCCCAACATGATGTTCTGTGGGCTATCAGGTGATCAAGACCCCTCTGGCTATATTATGCCAGAGAGCAGGAGGTTGACATAGCCATGAGGAAAAAGAGTGAAGTAATATAGCTGTCATGCCACACAAAGGCAGATTGCTTTTAGGCTAAAAAGGAAACATTTTCCAGATGCCAGGGGCTATATTGATTTGCTCCAATAATGATACCACATCCAGATTGCAGCTGTAATTGAATTCAGTACCTGATTACATTTCTAATAACCCGTAGTCATTCTCCAAAATCCATTAAGCTTCTGCATCTGCCAAAGGGCAAAATTAAATAGGATTGTTGTAGGAATAACTGCTCCATATCTTTCAAGCTCTATAGGTGGTGCTAATATTTACAATTCCCTCAGGGATACACTAACTATCATGATGCTGGGGAAGAGGATGATTTTATTTCCTCAATAGCTAGAATACATAGGTTTGAGCAACCATAAGGTGGTAGAAGTAGGATTGTCTGATCACCATTACTCCCAATGACCCTAGTGTGCATAGAATTCATGTTTCCTGTCCCATAATCTTAGGCTTTGACAAGTTCCTATTCTTGGGGGGGGGGGGGGGGGGGG